>PVJA010007153.1:0-69886 GCA_004027025.1 Myocastor coypus | reverse complement strand
GCCTCAGCCTCCCGAGTGCTGGGATTACAGGCGTGAGCCACCACGCCCGGCTTTTAAATGAGTGTGTGTGTATTTTTTGTCTTTTTGAGACAGGGTCTCACTATGCGGCTCAGGCTGGCCTTGAGCTCACTTTTGTAGCCCAGGCTGGTCTCGAACTTGCACCGATCCCCTCCTGCCTCAGCCTCCCAAGTGCTGGGATTACAGGCATGTGCCACCACGCCCGGCCTTCCCCCATCTCTTAATGCCAGCATGTAAGGCACTGTCACTCCTCTTGTGTCCCTCAGATCTTACCATTCAGCAAGGACTGTCACACAGTACTGGCATGCACGGAACATCCACCATGTCCCAGGGGGCTGAGCAGTACCAGGGGCGGAGCAGGGCTGGCAGGTGGACAGGGCAGAATGAGGAGAGGGAAAGGCTTCCTGAGACACAAGCTCTAGAAAGTACCCTAAACCAGCTAGGGAAAGAGTGTCTGCATCCAACAGAAAATGCGAATTAACAGTAGTTTAACGATATAAAGTTTTATTTTCTCGGGCCTGACAAATCTCAGTGAGGACCAAGATGGTGGTCCTATAGCTCATAGGAATCCAAGCGCCAGGCAGCTTTGCACTCTACCTTCTAGAGTGCATCTAGATGGTAGAGCCATCCACCATGGTTCTTGCCTACATGGTATAAGGTGGCTGCCAAAGGTCCAGTTCTCACGTTCATTCCAGAAGAAAGAAAATAAGGCTGTTCTTTGTTTTTATGGATGACTGGGAAATAACTCCAGGTATTAGTTACTAAGGAAAATGGGGAGTATGGGTAGGTAACTACTAGCAATGATAGTCTTTCTCCAAACATGGGGTCCCCTGGCATTGTGACGCAAGCTATCTCAGACCAGGCAGTGTTTGGAAGAGACTGGCTGAGGCCTTATCCACTGATGGCTAGGTTGCTGCGCTGCTGTCCTATGCTTAGAATGGAGCTTGTGCAGGTCCTGCTCTGGCAATAGATTCATCGCCTACTCATGGAGAGAACCCTGACCACCCAGCAGCCCCTGGATGCAAGTCCTATTTTAGCAGGCTCTGTTGTTATTATTGGAAGCACAAATGCAGTAGAGGCATAGGTAACTTCAATAATCACATAAGGAAGTTGACACACTTGGCCCATAAAGCATGGCACATTGTAGAGTAGAAAGGGCTGGGAAAAGCAGCATACGCAGGTGTTTCTAGAATTCTCGGAGGGTGTGGTGGGAGCAGCAGAAGTTTGAGCCCAGTCTGAGCAACATAGAGACATAATGAGATGCTGTCTCAAAACAAAGACAGTGAACAGGTTTGCCAGTTAATCTGGGGGGATCACTCAGATGCTGAGTTCAATTTGCAGTACATGGAAGGGTGGGTGGGTGAATGAATGGGTGGGTGGGCAGATGAGCAGGTGGGTGGATGGGTAAGTGGGTAAATGGATGGATGAATGAATAGATGGTTAGGTGGATGGATAAGTGGGTGGGTGGATGGATAAATGGATGAGTGGGTGGATAAGTGGGTAAGTGAGTGGATGGATGGTTGGGTGGATGGATGGATGAGTAGGTGGTTGAGGGCTTAGTGGGCAAATGAGTAGATGAATGGATAGATGGTTAGGTTGATGATAAGTGGGGGGGTAGATGGATGGATGGGTGGATGGATGGATAAGTGGGTGGACAGATAGATGAGTGGGTGGATAAGTGGGTAAATGGGTGGATGAATGGATGGTGGTTAGGTGGATGGATAAATGGGTGGGTGGGTAGATGGATGGATGGATGGATGGGAGGATGGATGAATAAGTAAGTGGGTGGGTGGATGGACAAATGGGTGGATGGATGGACAGATAGATAGATAGATAGATAGATAGATAGATAGATAGATAGATAGATAGATTGCAAAAGGAGAAAGACAAGCAGGAGCCATGAGGTCCTTGGCAGATGTTATACATGTCCAGATGTCCTCCCAAAGCCACGTGGCACCTGGAAAAGACCATTTCCTTCCTAAATAATGTCACTTTTGCTCTGTTTCACTCCAGAGCCCAGGACAGAATTTCCCCTCTCTCCTTCCTGCCCATAGGGTTGGCAGCACACACAGCCAGTGAGATTATGTGGATCTCAACAGGTCATGCTGCCAAAGATAACTTATAGATCTGCTCCCCTTCCTTAGTACACAGTGTCCTGCAAGTACTGGCTGATGTTCCTGGACAAAAGACATGAAGGAACTTGTGTGTGTGTGTGTGTGTGTGTGTGTGTGTGTGTGTGTGTGTGTGAAAAGCAAGAGATGCAATTATTATTATGTGCAAACAATGCCCTTGTGTACTAGATGATGTACTATTTATTACCAATACTAAGAGAACACAGTGAGGTGGCTTGGAATGAAATGCAAATAAAAAATAGCGTTGGAGCCGGGTGTGGTGGCTCACGCCTGTAATCCCAGCACTCGGGAGGCAGGAGGATTGGTGCGAGTTCGAGACCAGCCTGGGCTACAAAAGTGAGCTCAGGACCAGCCTGAACTGCATAGCGAGACCCTGTCTCAAAAAGACAAAAAAAAAAAAAAAAAAAAAAAAAAAAAAAAAAAAAAAAAAAAAAAAAAAAAAAAAAAAAAAAAAAAAAAAAAATAGCGTTGGAGAAAAACAGTGAGCTAGAAAATAGAATGGAAGCAAAGAACCAAGTCATAGCTTGGATAAGTGAGAATAATGAAGGTGAACTTCCTCTGCCAGATATTACAGGTTTAAACTATAGACTTAAACAGATATTTAAGTAGTATGGTATTGACCCTTAAATAGGAAGAAAGCACTATAGAATGAAATGGACTCCAATATTTACAGAAAACCTATGTCAACTTATATTTTGTATTAGAAAAGAATTGATACTAAGTGAAGAGTTTGTGGGGCTGAGAATGTAGCTCAGTGCTGGGGCTGGGGCACTTGCTGTGTGTTGGAGCCCTGGGCTTGGTCTCAGCATTTTTTTTTTTTAATTTGGTACAGGGTCTCACTATGCAGCTTGGACTCATACAGATCCTCCTGTCTCAGCCTCCCTAGCACCAGGATTGCAGGCATGCGCCACTGTCTTAGTTACTTTTTACTTGTTGCTGGGACAAATACCCGACACTCAAAATGAAGGAAGGAAAGGTTTATTTAGCTCATAGTTATGGAGGTTTCAGTCCGTATTCGGCTGGCCCAAGGCAGAGTGGAACAGAGCAGAGGGCATCCAGTGCATGGCGGCGGAACAGCAACAAAATGGTGGCAGAAGCAATGGAGCAACCAGGGGAGCAGAGAGCAGCAGCCTCAGTCTGTCTCTCTGTCTCTCTTTATATTACATTCAGGCTCTCTGCCTCAGCCTGTCCACCTTAGGCTACACCCATAATCGCAGAAGTACTTAGACCCATAATCCCGTCAGTACACATAATCCCAGGAATCATGAATCAAGTCTCAAACTCTAGAAGTCCCCACTCCATGATTGCATGAGGCTTTGGAGGGACAACCAGACACAAACCATAACAGTCACCATGCCTAGTTTCAGGTCCAGCATGGCATGCCTGGGATGAGACTGGCATGGCATGTGATATTGGGCATAAAACCTGGGTCCTTGCACTTCTGGGCAGGTGCTTAGACCGCTGAGCTATCTCCCCAGCCCAATAGTGTGTGTTTTGGTGATCAGCACCCCCCAGCCTCCCAGGCATTGATCCCAGCACTTTGTGCCACTGTGAAGAGGGAGTAGTGATGATTGTAGTTTCCTGACACTTGACAGGATTGGTAGAAGAACACCACAGAAGCAAGCTAGGCTGCCTGGAAGAAGACATTCTTTATGTTTAGGCCATAGTTCTGGGATTTCAGAAAGATGAAGAGTCCCAATTATCAGGTGATTGCTTCTTGCTTCGAAATGCCAGAGCAAAGGCAACTCAGACACGCTGGGTTTCTGTTAACAGCTCTACCCTGGCACCTGATGCCCTGCTTGGAAGCATCTTGGTGGTCAGGGTGGAGGAGGCCTTTATGTTACTGGGCCCTTGCAGCCAGAGTCCGGGCACCCAGATGGTGTGCCCTGCCCCTCTGGCAGGGCCTCCTGGGGGAGTTTCCTGCCAGGCCATCTCTGTGGTTGTCAGCAAGTGAGGAGCCCTCTGATTGGGTACTGTTACTTTCATACCTACACTGATTGGGCTCAGTTAATGATGCAACCTGTTGCCCAGCCCATCAGCATAATTATAGGTGAGGAAATTGCTGAGGGAGGTCCCTGAGCAGTCAGAAGGCCCCCCAAAATATTTTGAATTAATTAATGGGTGGCAGATAGAAAATGTTAACATTAAAAAAGAAAGAATTCTCCAGAGTAAGAAGTCATGGCAGGTATCTATCCAGAAAAGAGAAGAAGAAAGAAATTTTAATGTGTATTTTGTTTTCTCTTTTCTTCTTTAAAATATTATTTTAAAAGTACCATGCTAGGTACTCAGCTTTTTTCTCCCCTTAACCTCAAAGTAAGCTCAAATAAAATAGTTATTCTGGGAGTTTACAAATAGTATATGCTAGAATTTATTTTTTTATTTTTTTATTTTTTTACTTTTTTGTCTTTTTGAGACAGGGTCTCACTATGCAGTTGAGGCTGGCCTTGAGCTCACTTTTGTAGCCCAGGCTGGTCTCGAACTCACACCGATCCTCCTGCCTCAGCCTCCCAAGTGCTGGGATTACAGGCATGTGTCACCACGCCCGGCAGTATATGCTAGAATTTAGCAAAATAAAGAGAATTTAGTTTGGACTGATATTTTATGCATAAGAAATAGAGCATCTGTCTGGGCTTTGTCAATGGCAAATGCCTAAACCACCAAATGATTGCGTTGATTTTGTGGGTTTCTTGAAAGAGGCCAAGTATTTAGACCGTCCCTGACTTATGTAACATTTCAGCTATTATATTGCTAAGTAAGAAAAATATGGAACAGAGAACAAAATAAAGCTCCTTATCTGGTGTGGAAGAATACATTTTCTACTTATTATAATCTTTGAAACTGCAGTTGTTGTGCTGCAGTTGGTCCCTAGGCTTGTGTGCATTAACCGAAGAGCTGTCGCACTGTAAGTCTTCCGAGGGGCCCGTGCCAGGCACAAGCCAGTGGTTGTACACTTATAATCAGAGGGTTACCACCATCCTTTGGGGGAATCAAATAGGACCTTGCGCTTGCCAGGCAGGTGCTATGCCATGAGCTCCGGCCCCCGGGAGCTCACGTTTCAAAGTAGATGCCGCTGGCATGCTCAGAATATAAGGCCGAAGGAAAAATGGACACAGCATTGCAGGCACAGATGAGCTATGGGCATGACTGTGGTTTAGGCAAACTACACAAAAGAAAAGCAAGATTAAAGAAACCTAGTGAAGGGCTGAGAAGACAGCTCAGCGATCTCAGCGCTTGCCTGGCAAGTGTAAGACCTGAATTTGATCCCTGGCACCCATGCTGTGGGCTCTGGAACCCTGGCATACCATCCAGGCCCTGGGACCTGTGGGCCACTGAAACCGGGCGTGGTGGTGCACGCCTGTAATCCCAGTGCTGGGAAGGCTGAGACAGGCGGATCACTAAGAGTCGAAGCTGCAGAGTGAGACCCTGTACCAATTAATTGATTAAAAGAACAAACTTAGTGAGTTTGGGATTATTTACTTGTTTTATAAGAAGGGCTCATTCAAACACAGCTCTCATAGCACACTGGAAGTAGCACTTGTTCCCCCCTTGTTTAAAGCATGTCATGTAAATGAAATCTAGTGCAGCCTCTGTAACTAGGGAGCAGATCTCAGGTAACCGTGGGCAACCTGCACATGAGCAAATGGCAGGGAGCCTGTGACTGGAGGGCTGGCTTCTTGGGACCTGGTTTCCTCACTGGTAAAATAGTTTCAGGGCCTCTCTTCTGGCTTAAAACCTGATACTGTAATCAGGTTTAATAAGCATTTCTGTTGCTAAGCATTGCCATGTGTTTATGTTTTTAAATTGTTTATATTTTAATATTAAAATTAATATGCATAGTAAAGAATTCAACCAATAAAAAGCCAGTGTTTATAAGTCAGTCTCCCTTTTACCCGAGGCTCCAGAGGCTGGTTCCTTGTATATTTTTTCAGGAATATTCTCTACATTCTGCAAGCATATTATGTATGTCTTTTCGAAAGAAATGCTCTAATAATATTTTCTATCCCGCTTCTTTTTTTACTTAAAATTATTAGGGTTATTATTACAGGCTCATTTTCTCTGCTTTCTCTTTGGAAAGACTGCAGTTCTGTAAACCACATTTTAAAAAATATTTTAGCTATTGCCCTGGTAGGTACTTAGCTTATCCATCATTGTGGGGCTCTCTAGTTCCTCATGGCTCGCAGCTTCTATGACTGACATTTAATTGACAATGGTGAGAGATACCTGAGGGAGAAAAAGTAGCTGGTTGCTGCACACTCGCTGTGCAGCCCCTCGTGGGAGACAAAGGCCCATCAGTTACCCAGCCTGACGGTCAGGGCAAGGGGGACACCGTCCTTCCTGGTGGGGACAGGGCTTTCATGTTAGCCTTTTAGTGACAGATTCAAGAGTGAGTCACGTCTGTATCAGGGGATTTGGAAACAAGGCAGTAGAAGGAATTAGGGAGCTGGGGGTCTGGGTGATTCTCCCTCTGGGCCTAGTGCCATGAAGGAGTGGGCCTGAGGGGTTCGGGAGGTTTGAGTGGGGAACAATGTAAAGGAAATTGTACAGCACCCTGGTGGCCCCATAGTACAGGAACAACTTGGCCCGGGCCACAGTGGGCACCCCCAAGTCAGAGAAAGCGCATATCTTAGGGTGCCGGCCAAGTAGGGATGCTGCAGTTTTAGTTTGGAAAGAATTTTATGTTTAAGATTTATCAAAAAGCTTCCACGTAGTCATTGTGAGGGAAGCCTGAAGCCTGGACTTTGCCAAACTTCTTTCTCCGTTTTTTTTTTTTTTTTTTTTTTTTTGGCTTATACCTGTGGAATATTGAGCATTAGGACTGAGTGCTGCAAGCCAGAAGGAGGCCTGAGCAGGGGCTTCTTGGGATCCCAAGGGCTGTGTCCTCATGGTCAGGCTAGTCTGTGTTCTGTACCTTCTTGGCAGGAAGACTGGGGTGTCTGTGTTTCTGAGGTGGGAAGGGCCCTCTTGCCACCTCCTAGCCTGGCTTTGCTTTCCTTGCAGGAGCAAGCCTGACATGCCTGCTGCTAGAATATAGCCTCTCTGGAGGGACTGTAGATTTTCACTGTGACTCACGAGGGTTATTTATGGCCTGCCCACTGGTAGAGACACAGACCGCGGAGGGGTTTCCCCCTGTTTTCCAAAGGGGTTTCTGGAATGCTCTCCACATGGTGGTTTTAGATGTGGGCTCAAGAAAGAGAAAGGAGAACTCGTCATCTTCACAGCTGTCTCCCCTGCCCATTGTTCCCAGAGGGCGTTGGGCTCAGATGTCCACTTTGTTGACCTGTACGTGATTCAGAGTCAGTACTGATGTCTTGATAATTATGCCCCGCTTCTCTTTGCATCTGAAGAGAGACACGGTCTTTATCAGCCACTACTCTCCCTGCACCTTTTTTAGTGGATCTGATTTCTGCTGGTGAGTATTAGGTTTGTGGGACGCAGCCCTGCGCTAAGGAGGACAAGGTCTCAGCTTTGCATGGGGAAGACGGTCTCTTTTCTATAGCAGACGCCTACAGGCTGGACGGCTATATTGGCAATGTTTCCATGAGGTTTGGGAGGCCAGGTGCTTAACTTAAGTTCAGCCCATCCCTAGCTTTCTGTGGACCCAAAACCTAGACCCAGGTCTACTGATTATGCATCAGTAGCTGTAGCTCAGAAAAGGGTGACTAAGTTATGAACGTGAAGCGTGATTAAAAACCATGGCAGATACTTAAGTTTTAAAAAATGTATTATAGTAAAAAGACACATTGTCATTAACCCTGTTCAAAAATCTCTCCTTTGTTTCAACACACGTTGCCACACTCGGAAGCCGTTCTGGAAGTCCTCTTTTGTCCTCATCAGCTGTAGCGGCGTCACTACGGCTCAGTGTGCGGAATGGGCTCAGAGCATTTATCCTTCATGGTCAGCTTGACCTTAGGGAATTTGGCCCATGCCAGATACAGTAAATAAAGTGCATGAAGACACATGGGAGGGCCTTTTACGTGCCTGCCCTATTTTCTTAAATTTATTTATGTTACGGCTGGCTCAGCCTGTCCTGAGGGTGGGGGTGGCACAGCATGTGGTGCCGGGGATTGAGCCACAGTGTCTGCAGATGCCTAAGCTTGCCTAAGCGGGCACTTTAGACTGCTGAGCTATCTCACCGGCCCCCAGTCACTTTACTTCAGTTCATACCTAGTCCTGCTTTAAAGAGTGGCAAGAATGTTAGGCTAAGTGTGTTCAAATCATGGAATAGGACTATAAATGGCAGTGTATCCTTTCCAGCAATGAACTTTTAAAAACACATAAACATTCATTCACCTTGTATAACACTCAACTCTAAGGGACTCAGTTTTAGGAAGCTGTCATTCATGGCAAAAGTTCCTTGGGGTGCGAGGTTCTTCCTGTTGATGGATTCACTAAAAAGGCTAGTGAGTTTCAAGGACTCTGGACACTTGTGGCCCACAAAGGCTAAGTAGGACACAGCTCCTACCTGTTTGGGGTTCCCAGGGCTCCTGTGCTATGAGTCGGGTGGCTGAGAGCAGCAGCAGGGAGGCTGAAATCTGAAATCAAGGTGTTGGCAGGACCAGGCTCCCTCTGAAACCTGGAGGAGAACCCTGCTCAGTCAGCTCCAGACCTGGCAGCCCCAGGCATTCCTCGGCTTGTGTTAGCACAGCCGTACTCCGGGCTCTGTCTTTATATGGCTGTCTTCCCTCCCTGTCTCTGTCTTCTTTTAAGGATAGCTTGTCATAGGCTGAAGGGCTCACATGAATGACCTCATCCTAGCTTGATCTCAACATCTGTCAAGGCCCTACTTCCAAATCAGGTCACATTCACAGGTACTGAGGATTATGGTTTTGATATATTTTTCTGAGGGGAAGACAACATTCAGCCTGTAATACTACGTGTCCTCAGGAAGCTTCCAGTTTCACGCAGAAATGGATGGGAAAAGGATGGCGGAATCAGTGCTGAAAGAGGAATAAGTGCTGTACTGTAAGTGTCTAAGGGAAGACACACGCACACACACACACACACACACACACACACACACACACACACAGACTCTTCAACTACACATGTGCAGAATGTGCAGAACTGAGAGAGGCTCTGTGGAGGCATTTTCCTGGCATGTGATCTTGAAGGAGGGTTGGGAATTTTAGCAGTAGAAAAGAAGGCAATGGAGAACATTTCTTCCTGAATGCAGCATTGTGAACACTCCTTCTCAGGCCTGGTAAAGAAAGTGCTTCAGGTGAAAAATTGGTGCCTTCCCAGAGAGAAATTTTGTGAAAAGCTGGTGTCTCAGATGGACCTAGACTCAGGAATGGTGGTGGATAAGAAGTCATAGGCACATTGTGTGTGCGTGTGTGTGTGTGTGCGTGTGCGTGTGTGTGCGTGTGCATGTGTGTGTGACAGTAGATGGTAGTGGGTGGATGGGTAGGAAATGAGTGGAGGAAGCCCACGCTCTGACTTCTGGTGGTGTTGAGTGGGAGGCTAGTGAGGCCTTCAGCCAGTATTGGAAGGTCAACAAGCTAGAATGGTGTGCTGGTTGGTGTGTGAACTTTGAGATGACTGTGGCCCAAAGTGTAGGTGCCCAGGACCAAGTTAGCAACATGAGCTTGACGGTAGGGAGAAAGCAGGGCTGGAAGCAAGGCTGCCATTGTGATAGCTGAGACTGTGGCAGTGGCTGAGGTGATCTAAAAAGGAGGTGGACAAAGGCATGGAGGACTGCAGCGGGGCCCAGACCTTGGAAAATGCCCCTGGTTGACCAGGGTGTAGGAGGTGGTGCCATTCAGACAGGCAGGGAGGAGGCAGTTGAGAGGCACCAGAACCCCAGCAGGATGGCCCACCCTGTGCCAGGCCAGAAGAATGAGAGCTGAGGAAACCATCAAATTTGACGGCTAATATCCTGAGAGGATTTCCAGAAAATTCTCAACGAAGTGATGGGGACCAAGCTCAGGTCAGGGAGGTGAGGAGGCAGGCAGTAGGGGAAGAAGACTGTTGCTCTGAAAAGTTTGGCAAGGTGAAGTGGAAGAGATGGGAAGCAGGGAAAAGCAGAAAGATTCTTTAGTTTGTTGGGAAGATAGAAAAGAGAGGATAATTAATTCGTGAGGTGAGTTCTAGAAATGATGGTGGGTGTGACGTCCGTAGCAGCAAGAGCAGCTTAATTCTGAGGGGAAATCTTAGGATGACAAAGAGGAAGGATGTGGATGAAGTCTGAATTGTGTGGACTCAATCCGTGAGGCATGCTCTTGCACATGGACTGGGCAGCGGACGCTTTGGCTGTGAACATAGAATGCTCTGGTTGGTTGGTGATCTCTGCCATCCCCGGCTGACGTGGGGTCTGAGGCTCGTTTCTCACCTCTTGGGGCTTCTGCACAGATTCTTATGGATGTTTTCAGAACTGAGGATTATTCTAGCTCCTTAGATAGGCTTTCTCTTCATCAAATATGAAAGCCAAGAAGACTGTTTTCTTTTGGGCATGAAGGAACTGTAGGAGCCTGACCTGGAAATGGCAGCTAGCCTCTCCATGGCCATTCAGGGGGAAGAGCATGGCTTCCCTTTGCCTGCCCTTCTGTAGAGCTGAGTTTCTGGACCTCAGGCATGGACAGACAGGACGGGATCAGGAAGCCTGGGGTGTGTGTAACTTCAGCCTTGCCCCGCTGGGTGCAGAGGCGTCCCGGTCAGTGAGTGCAGCCTCATGTGAAGGACTAACAGACGGGAGGGCTGTGCTTCCTGCCTGCGTGGTACCAGCATAGGACCTGCAACCTGTCCTCTGCTAGAGGGGGAGACAAGAGTTTCCCTGGAGATGCATATGTATAGTTGTGTGTCTTTTTTTTTTTTAAGAAAGGAGAAGCCAGCTTTGGTTACAGTGGTGGAAAAAGTTCATGAAGGGTGAGAGTGGGACTTTGAGCGATGGGTAGTTGGGAAATGGAACAGAGTCCCAGGTAAATACCAGCATCTTGGAACTGTGTAGCACCATCTGGCTGATCAGACGAGAGAGAAGCTTGTCTGGCGTGAACTGTGATCAGGTGGGCTGTCCTTGGGCTTTGGAGGGCACTGAATGTCATGTGGAGTTTTCCTGAGAGCCAATGATAAGGCAAGGAGTCACATAAGGAAGTGAGCCTTCTGGAGACAGAGCCAGGTCTCTAGGACTTGGGCTCAGCTGTGAAAATTTCAGCGTCTCCTGCGGGGTGCGTTGGCCCCGTTCCCTGCCTTTGCGAAGCTCACACAGGAGAGGGACGACCCTCCTTCCTCTTGTCTCCTTGCAGTCAGGGAACTTCCCCCAGGAGCTCGCATGTATTCCTTTAAGCCCTGCAGAGTGGAGGTGAAGAGGAAGCCAGAGGAGGAAACCTGTTTTCCAGTCTTGTCTTTCTCTCCTTCTTTTCCCCGTGGCTTTGTTCTGTTGTCCTGAGGTGCTGTGGGTCTTGGTAACATTCCTCTTTGGATTTTTCCTGTTCCCCCAATGTTTCAGTGAGGCCCTTGCCACCCACCGAAAGGAGCCCAGCCCTGGGCTGCAGGTTGAGCGCTGACAGCATACCAACCTCTCCTTCCTTCAGGGGGCTGGTGGCTGTTAGACAAATGTACCGCCACTTCACAAAAATAACTGCCCATCACAGAGCTCCTTGCAGAAATCCTAAAATAACAATAATAGAGCATGTGCCGTGCTTGTGGGATGCAAGGGCTTGTGGGGAAGGGGGCGGGGGCAGAGAAAAGACACATTTTAATGTCAGGCTGACAAGAGTTTATTATACACATCAGTGGGTAAAATAATTACCTTTTTTTTTAAATTATGAGAAAGGCTTTCTGGGGCCCTGTGAAATACCAGCTGCTGTTTCTTGTGGTGCGTTTCCTGGGGCCACAAAACAGGCACCTTGTTTTTCCAGATCCCCTTGGGGATTTTGGCAAGAGGTGGTGGAGTCAGACCTGTTTTCTCCTTGCCCTTGAGCCTGGCATTCCCCGAGGTGCACTGCGTGTCCTTGCTCCAATTCCTCCCTCTCAGGTCTTGAGTCTGGTCCTGTCTTTCCCTCAGGAACATGTGATCGGTAAAGGTGTGGCTTGGCATCATTTTTTCACTTGCTTGGTAATACTCAGGGCTTGTGCATGAGCAGAAACCACGGAAGGACAGACAGAAGGACAGACGGAGACCAGTGAGCCTGACCTCAGTTTTCCCAAACGTGTAAAGTCTTCTTATGCAAAACTGGAAATGAGCGTTGCTAGGGGTTTGAGTGTCATTAGGGTTTCCACACAGGGAAATCCGACTGTGCTTGGGCCTGAGTTCCAGGGTCAGTTCTTTTATTAGGATTTTAGGTTCATCATGGAGCTCCCAGAAGCTCTGAGGCCTTTGATTAGGCAGGAGAGGACCAGAAAATGACTGCTTAGGACTTTGCCCATTGCGTGGCTTGCCACGTTACTACAGCCCTCTTGGTCACAAATCTTTGTGCTTGCTTTGGAACCCCATCAACACCTCACCTCCTGGTTTTGATGTGTGGTACTGAGGGATCAAACACAGGGGGAGTACGCCCCTGATCTATTACCATAGCCCTTTTTATATTTTATTTACTGAGTTCCCCAGGACAGCCATAAGCTTCCAGTTCTCCTGCCTCAGCTTCCTGAGTAGCTGGATTTACAGATTTGTGCCACATGCCTGGCCCCACTTGCTTTTTATTTTTGACTTTCTTTCTGTCTTGGCTTCTCTGTTTGGTACAGAACTGAGTGCAAATCCTTTTATGACCACTCTTCCTCCAATGCCCCTGGTAATAGTGAGATTATGGCCTAAGATGGAACTTATCTCCTGAGGTCAAAGGTAAATGTTGTTCTACCCATGAGGAAGATTGCCACAAATAAAATGAAGTGCTCCCAGGTAGTAAGGTAGTCGGTGGTTGTTACAAAGAGCCAGTGCTCTCTACTTGAGGCGGGGTGAGGCGGGCTATGCCCCCACTGGCCTCGCCCTGCCCTCTTGGCTGCGCGTGACCTACTTGGCTCTGGTCCCATAGTGTCTTTGGAACTTGGGAGGGCTCTGTTGCAATGAATACCTTTGCCTTCTCTGTCCCTTGAAATGATGTTCTAACTCTATTGTTCTTGGCTGAAATAGGAGTGAAAATCCATTTTATTCTTCATTTAGCTGGGACAGATAAGGACTAACAAATAAACAAAAGGATACGAAACAAAACCATGGTGAAAAGAGCAACCAGAACCTTCCCAAGGAAAGCAAAGACCCAGAGGCACAGAGAAGCAGCTCCTGCTGTTGGCTGCCAGCAGAGTGCTTGGCATCTGTCATGGAGGTGACGTCTCTACTTCTTTTATTCTGGCCTTGATCCACTTACTCTGCAGGCGGCCTCCTTGTGAGTGTCGTCTTTGCCTAGAGGCCCTTGGTCCTTGCTGGCCTCCATCCTCAGGCGCTGACCAGAAGCTGCTCCCTGTATCAGAGCACGGAACTCCTGGAGCCCAGCTCCAGGGCTCTCTGGTTGCTGAGTCAGCTCATTCCTGCAGGTGGCTGGCACGCGTTTCCTAAGCCTTCTTGCAGCTGGATGCAGGCTAGGGATGTCTTACCCAGAGTGCTTAGGAGGAAAATGCTTCAGATTCTGGAGTGCCCAGGTGTTGGAATATTTGCATGGACTCTACTGGTTGAGTATCCTTTATTAACTCTATTGTCTAGGGCATGAGTTGGGAGAATAATACATCTCTATGTATGAATAATATATCTCTATATATGATATAGTATATGTAATATACACTGTAAAGCAATAACATAGCAATTACATAATATATAATAATTATATACTACATATTATATAACATTTCCCCAAGATGAATGTAATTGTTACTTTTATTTTTATTTATTTTTTTATTTAGGACAGAGTCTACAGGGTCTACAGGGTCTCACTGTGTAGATTGGACTCATAGTGATCTGCCTGTTTACAGCCTCCCTGGGGCCCGGGCCAACAGGGCAGGCCTTGGAATCGAACCTCTGGCCCCTGCCTATGCCTAAGCAGACACTTTAATCTGCTGAGCTATTTGGCTGGCACGAATGTAATTATTATGTATCACAAGCATATATCAATAAAAAAAATAATGTATTTCATGTTGGTATCAAAAAGTTTGGCTATCAGAGCATCCTGGACTTTCAGACTAAGGATGCTGGGCCTGTAAGGATTTTTGTTTAAACACTGGAAGAGATGGAGGCCGTGGACATCCTGTGGGGGCCATTCATTCCCAGTGAGTGGGAAGCAGCGTTGTAAGGACGGGAGCGGCCGGCTCCTCGGAGCTGCTGAGCACAGGTCCTCTCTCTGTAGACTTAGTTTCACTTTCCATGCAGCTGCTGTTGGAACGGACATCAGCCTGTGCTGGCCTTGTTTTCCAGAAATGCTGCATGGGGTGCTTCATGCCTATGTAATGTTTGGCTGCAGGTCAGGCAGCCTGCTCCCATTTTGTAGGTGAGCTTCTGGAAAAGTGATTAGAACAAGGTTTTGTGTGTGATGAGCTAATGGATAGCAAAGTGTCCAGATGAGGCGAGTTTGGTGTTTGCTACCAGAATCTCAAGTCATCGTTGGAACTGTATTTGGGCAAAGTCAGCACAGTCTTACTGTCAGACAGTACAGTGCAGCAGTCGTGGGTGGGGGCTGCTTGGGGGTTCGGCCCCTGGCCCTCAGGGACTTGGCTCCCTGGGGTGGGGCCGGGACTTTGCCCAGCAGCTTCACTAGTGCTGTGGAGCCCAAGTAAACAGCAAGTTAATGGACTTCCCAGATACGTGAAATTCAGCAGCTGCTGCAAACACTGCTAAGCCCAGGAAGAGCCAAAATTGTATGAAGGCAGAGAGGAAGAGGAAGAAGAGGCGAGGAGGGGAGCGGGTTGGCGGCATGACTGGGAAGCAAGAGGGTTGAGGTGCAGCTCCTGGAGTCCCAGTGCTTGCATCTGCGCACCATTGCACAGGCCGAGACCACCCTGAACGTGGCTACGGGAACTCCCTGGACAGAGAGCTGCCTGGGGCTTTTAGGGTCTAGTCGTGTGTGTGGACATAAGCAGAACAGGCATTAGAGACAGGGGCTGTGTGGCCATTCACCCTTTTAAGGGAATTAACACCACAAGTGTAAACTTCTATCCACCGTTATTACCAAGTCAGAATTTATGTATCATCAAGCGAGTAGCAACAAATTACACTTTATCAGCTAATTACAGACCCCTTATCATCTGGCCCCCATTCTGTTTCTATTGATTTTTTTTCTCATTTCTAATTTTAATAGACACCCTGCACCTCAGACCAGGGATGGGGCTACTGCCCCCCTAGTGTGTTTCTGTCCCTCTGCTCACAAGCCCTGCCTGGCTCTGCTCCCCTCCCAGCCTCCTCTGGGTCTTACTGCCCATCTTTCTCACCATTTCCTTCCTGGTTTGTGTCTCCTCAGAGCTCAAACGCTGGAGAATAGGAACGAGAGGAGCTCTTGTTATTCCTTCCCCTGTCCACTCATATCCCCAATTGTTTCAGTGACTCTGTCAGAACTCGAGAGGTTGCTGATAGCGGTGAGTGGGCCACTACTGAGTTACACGGTGAAGGTGCGAGGCCTGGTGTACGCCACCCTGTCTCTGGAGAGCTATCCATGCTCCTCCACGCACCGAGGGGGCATGGCAGGGCCCAGCAGCCCCAGTGGTCACCATGCTGGGTGGGTGTCCCTAGGTGTGGCTTGGATGTCCTCCTCTGTGCATGGGCCAAGCTTGTCATAACTGCGGCAGTGACAGCTGCATGCTTTGTATGGCCTCAGTGGCTTCAGCAGATTGAGGGTGCAGTGTGTGATATTAAAAGTCTGAGATGCTATCTCCAGGAAAGCCCGGTTCAGGGGAGCCAGTAGTCATGTCTATTGGGGAAAGTGTACAGTGAAGAGGTCTCTGTGTCTTGGGAGGTCCCTATGGGGGTGCTGTCCCCCAGACCTGGCAGTATGAAGACATGCACTTTGGACCCTGATGACAGTTGGGAGCTAAAGAATCTAAGAGGAAGGTGGGGCTGCCCTGCAGTTGCCAGGTGTGGGTGGGCCTGAAGGACAGGTGGTGAATAGGGCTTGCCCGTGTGTGCTGGAAAGCACAGGCCAAGCTGGATGCCTGCGGTTAACAACCGACCAGGGTTCTTGGGGCAAGGTATTAGCCATTTCCAAGAGCCAGGCTCCTCAGAGAAGCTAGCCGGGCTGGGAGCCTGGCAGATGGTCCCTGCTCTGTAGGCCATGAGGGAGGCCTCAGTTTGGGAGTCCCCAAGGGCTGAGGAACTGCAGCTGTGGCCAGGAGAGCACTCAGAAAGAGACAGTGTGCAGAGATCCAGCCTGAAGACTGGTATTGGCACCCTGGGAGGGCACCATGGGCTGAGGGGGCCTGAGCCAAGGTGTGCAGGAGGTGCAGGGCAGTTAAGTGGGCGGGAGACGCCCAGAGCTGAAGGACCAGCTGGGAGAAGTGTGGCGCCGGATTCTTCCAGGTGATGTCATTTCCTAGGGGGTTCGAGTCTGCGCTTCCCCCCAGCGAGGACGGAAGTGAGCTCTGCTTTGACTGAGGTGTTGCATAACCTGCATCATCGCTCTTCATGTAGGTGCTGTGTTGAATCGGGACCCCAGCGAGCAAATTGTCCTTAAGTCCTAGTCCCAGGACCTCAAGATGTGGCTACCCTTGGAAATGGGGTCTCTGGAGGCATAGAGGAGGTGAGGCTAACTGGGTGGGTTCCGATTGGCGTTCTTGAAAGAAAGGGAAATGTGGATATAAAGGCAGACTCCCCTGGAGTAAGACTCTGGGAGGATGGAGGTGTGGCTTGGAGTGAGGCTGCTGGAAGCCAGTGAAGACGAGGGCTCCGACAGAAGCTGGAGAAGGCCAAGAGCACCGTCCTGGAGAGGCCAGGAGGCTGCGAGGCCCAGCCCGCACTTTGACGCTAGAACTTTGAGAAGATGCATTGCTCTATTTTGAAGCTGCCCAGTTAGTGACTCTTCGTTATGGCAGCCCTCGGAAACGTAAGACAGTAGGGGAAGGAAGAGAAATGAAGGGTTGTGTTGAGGATTAAATGGAACATATTTATACCCAGGACAAAGCCTGGGACAGAATAGGTGCTCTATGAATAGTAACTATTGTCTTAGCGGGGAGGGCATAGGGGCCGATGCCATTTTTGCATTGGGGGGGGGTGGGATTTCTTTTGTATTTATTTTTGGAAAAACTGGAAGCGTTAAATTGGCCACACCCACACGCACATGCGCACACATGCACACACCCTCTGGTAGCCACTCTAGACAGTTCTTTACCTATCTGTGTTCCTGTCAGCCTACCCTGATAAGTTTCCATGGAGCTCCAGTCAGAAGACAGGGCTTGAAAATACAGGTAGATTGCAGCAGGCTGAAGACACACTAGCAGGTAAGAGAGACCCAGGTGCCTTCTAGGGGAGCAGTTTGGATACTAGGAAGAACAACACTAGGGTGATCCAGGCCTGAAATACCAGGCCGGGGGTACCCCAGAAGGGGAAACACAGTGACCAAAGCAGCTTGTGCCCACATCCTGGCTTCTCTCAAGAGCCCAAGTGAAGGCAGATATTCCTGTTGGTTCAGGCTGCTTCCCATTCCCCCTTAAACTCTGAACTGACGCAGACTCAAGCTTATTTACAAATTCTTGGAGACATTCAAGAGTCTAGATTATTTCTTACTTCTTTTGTTAGTATCTGAGATTTAGGACTCCCCATCACAAGGCAAACCCAGCCTGAGTTACCCATTGACACAGGGTGCTGAGGTGCAGAGGTTGAGAGCAACCTGGTCTCAGGAGCTCGAGAGGTGGCTTTGGTGCCAGCCAGCCTGAGGTCCTTGTCCCACCTCTTGGATGTGATGGTCCACATTTATTTCTCTAACCAGAAATAAACCAGTGGAGGAGGAACTCCCTCAAAGTGGGGCTACTTCATCTGTAATCTGTAGGCCACTTCCCCAGGAAGGGCAAACTCAGACCTTCTGCACACGGACCTGGTTCTTCTTGGGTTTTCTTTTATTGTCCTACAAAAAAATCTCCACCTTGTTCTTATAAAAATTATTTCCTAGAACATTTATTTTGTGTTGTTATTTAAAAGACAGTAATTGGGCTTCAGTCACAGTTTTTGGAAAACTATCTTAGGTATGCAGCCTGTTCACTTGAAACCAATAAAAATATTCATATTCTTTCATCCATACATATGTTCACAGAAGATAAAACTAAAATAGCTTGTTTTACATTACTGGGATTAAGATGCAAACTATGTCCCCAAATATCAAATGGGTAGGTAGTACAGATTTAAATTCTACCTGGAGTTGAGAGGCTGCATTTCTTATATATTATTTCATCTTTCCATCCATCCATCCATCCATCCGTCCGTCCGTCCGTCCATCCATCCATCCATCTGTCCATCCATCCGTCTGTCCATCTGTCCATCCATCCCACCCACCATTCATGAGCATTCACTTAGTTCAAAGCTCTGAGGCATGAAGGTGATACGTCAAAGAAGACCAAGGAAATCCTGGCAGTGGGCAACCTTCAGTATGTTGCATGAATAGCTCCGTACCTCCATGTGCTTGCTTTCCTTTCATTTAGGGTTATCTATAAAAAATAAATCTATTTGTACTTCTCATGAATATTATATCTCCAGGAAACTATTGGCTAAATCTGTAGGAACTGGATCTTGCAGCTTACTCATTTTTTATTTCTTTCTCTTCTTCCTGAGCAATCTGTATCTTCTTGAGTGCCTCCCTCACTAGAGACCGAACAGTTGGAGGAGGACAGGTGAGGATGGGCAGATGGCCACTCGGTTGAAGACCACATCACAACTCAAACTGTAAAGTGGTCTTTCTGTGGCAAATGTGACACAGGGTCTCTGGGGCTCCTGTAGCCCGGTTTAGGATGTGGGGCCCTGGCCTTTGTCAGCAGACTCACTGGATTCCTGATGTTGATGCTTCCCGTTATTACCTGTGTCTCCCACCTGCTGTGTGGAGAGCGAGCCTCGCAACACCGGCCTGGCAGAGTTGCTGCAAGGAAGAAGTGCCTGGTGCTGCGCTGGCATGTGTGGTTGCTCGGGTATTGCCAGCCTCTTCCTTCTTGCTCCGATTTGTCAAGATAACAGGAAGCAGGTCTCATTTGAATGCCACACCTAGGGCACTGTGCTAATGGCACAGGCTTTGACTGTGTCCCTCAAAGATTTATGTGATGGAAGCTTGGTCCCCAGCATGGCAGGGAGAGAGGTGGTAGGAGCCTTTGGAGGTGGGACCTGGTCAAGGTGGTCGGGTTCTTGTGGGAGTGACGCGTTACAAAGTGAGGTCACTCCATACGGTTGCACCCTTTTGTACAAGGCTATTTCCCTTCCTGTTTCTCTGTCGTGCTGTGATGTAGCGAAGGAGGCCATCTTCAGAACTGGAATAGGTGGAGCTCCCTGGTCTTGGACTTTACCAAGTTGTGAATTTAAAAAAAAAAAAAAATTTCTTCATAAAATTCCCAGCCTTGGATATTTTGTTATAGAAATAAAATAGACTACCATAGCACTCGATTGTAAGAGTCAGTTTAATGCTCATGTTTGTTGAAGGTTTATCACATTTGGCCAGGAATCAACATGGTGGTCTTGGCTTTGCCAACTAACCTACTGTGTGACCTTCAGGAACTCTTGGCCCCCTTTTTACTCCAGCTTTACTGTCTGTCACATGGAGCCTGAGTGGCCCCTCATCTCCCCAGAGCAGCTGCAACACACAGATGAGATAAGCTGGGGAATGTTTTGAGACTGCTGACACATAGCAGAGGCTGAACCATCAGCCCTGTTTGATTGTGTCCAAACTGAACTTCACTCCCTCCCTCAGTACCCGCTTTGTGGGTCCATGTTTCATGCACCTCATTTAATGTGTCCTCGGCCCTTGGCTGCAGGTGGTGCCAGGGCCCTGAACTTTATTGCAGACTCAGGACATAATTTTCTACGGAGAGAGCAGCAACCTTCATTTTACCTGCTGAAAACTCGAGTCGCAGAAGAATTTGGCTCAGACTTTCCAAAATAAATTTACCTTTGGGCTGAGTCCAGGAGTGGAAAATTTTAGCTGGAAACAATAGCTTGTCAGAAAAAAAAATGAGAGTGACTGCAAACTGGGGTCTAGGCACCCACGAGAGAAGGCTTGGATGTGATCACAACCATCCTGTCCCAGCCCTCCTCACCCACAGAGGAGGCTTGGCAGGGTAGGGGGCCTGAGAATCCGAGAGCTTGCCTGTTTCTCCACCCATGTCAGATGAACTAGAGGCTTTGTCTTCTGGAGTGATGGGTGGGCTTGCTTTCATTTTGTGGGCTTGATAGCATTTGACTGTGTAATTATTCCTCTCAGCTGAATATCCTTTGACATGATGGTGGTATAGGTAGCCTTAGCAAGCGTAATTCCTATAATCCATGGAGTGTCAAGAAGGTACTTATTTGCAGATCAAAAGCCACTGACCTGATTAAGCCTTCTGTCTTGCCTGGAGAGCTTAGGATAATGAATTGGTGCAGTGGCTGGCAGTACTTGGGGGTTTCTTGAAGAAGGTTCTGAGCGTGGGTGCTAAGCGGAGCTTTCGTACCAATCATCAGATGCTCAAGTTGACACTGTAGCACTGTGTCTGGCTTTCTGGCTGTTGTCAGGGTCTCACAGCTCATGACAGCAGGTGAAATACCTCTGGTCTTTTGCTGTTGGCCCTTAAAGTTAGCAAGGGGGTTGTTTTGGGGACCGGAAATCATTTCTTATAGGGATTTCATCTGCAGAAACATGTCCAGGTGAAAGTTTGAGGCTGGAGGGGGAGGAGAGGTATACAGCTTCTGATTGAAAAAGGATTCTTCTTTGTTTTTTCTTTTTGACACAGGGTCTTGCTCTGCAGTTTGGGCTGCCTTGAGCTCACTTTGTGGCCCAAGTAGTTTTTTCAACTTGCAATGATCCTGCTGCTGCAACTTCTGAGTGCTGGAATTATAGGCGTGAGCCACCATACCTAGCTTATGGGAAAGGATTCTGATCTGATGCTGGGGTAGGAATGCCTCAGGCTGGCCTGGGATCGGCACTTCATGGCTACAGTTGTAGTTGGCAAGAGAAAGTGGCTCTGAAGCGCAGTGTCGTCCAGGACTGCCATCTCCTCTCAATGGAAAACTTTCCCTCTTCCAACAGAGGAAATAAATGCACATTAATAATGTAGTGAGAAAACCCGGCTCTGAAAGTGCCCTGTTTTTCTTCATTCTCTGATTGCTGCTTTTCCCGAATCCTGCCTGCTCACGTTTCCGGCTTCCTTTCGGAGCTCTTCTCATTGTCATTCAAGTTCAAGGGAACTTGGAGCAGGGGGTCTGTGAAACAGCTGTGAGGGAGAGGGCTCCAAGGCCTGGGCTTTGCTCTTGCGGGAGTCACACTTGATCTTAGCTCTCGGTTCTGCTTTGAATTAATTAAAAATCCGCCTGAGTCACAATCTCTGGTGTCCCATCGCAGCAGTATTGTCTCGGTGATCTGAAGGAAGAATCCTGTCTTGGCTGCGTGACAAGTTGGCCCCTGCTCAGTAAATTGAATTCCAGCAGAAGGAAAGTTAGAGCCCCTGTCTTCTGTGTAAGAGAGAATCTGGGTACACAGCAAGTGACTCATAGGGAAGAGATTCCATTAGTAGCAAAAGCACCTTCCATGTGAACTGTGTCTTTGTCATGCAAGAGCCTTCTCATCGCTCATTCCTATGGGGAGATTCCTGGGGCAGAGGGTCATGAAGCATTTTGCTCGGGGGATATCCCAAATCAAATAAATGATGCTACCTACACACCCACCTGGCTTACCTTTCACAGGTCAGTGGTCAACTGAATGGGTTTTCCACCTTCACTGGGAAGCCAGCTCATTTCCCCCAAAGCACAGGGGTCCTGGTCAACAGAAATCTGTGATTTTATGACCGTTGTGTTTCTCACTGACCAGCATGCGCCATGTCTGAGTCTGAAGATGCTGGCTTTTGATGGTTGTAGCAGAATCCCCCGTGGGTCACAGTTTATTATTTCTCAGGTGTGTATTCCCTGCCTCGATCCTGTGTCCTGAAACTCGCCTGGTCTACAGATGGCGCAAGCCTGCCCGTGTCTTAGCTCCCATCTGTGTTTCCTCCTTCCTAACAAATACCTGAGATAATCATCTTTCAGACAAAAGGTTTATTTTGGCTCACAGATCCAGAGGTTTCAGGCCATCATTGGTCGGCTCTATTGCCCTGGGTGGGAGAGCACAGCTGAGCACGCCTCATGGCTGTGAAGGAAGCCACAGAGAGAAAGAAGAGGCCAGAATCCCACAATCCCTTTCAAGGCCTGCACCCCAGTGAACACCTGAAGGCCTCACCACTTCCCAGCAGCCCCTCCCTGGGGTCCAGGTCTCCAGCATGGGCCCATTGTGGGATAGTCAGACTAAGGCGCCATTTCTGCAATGTGGAGGCTGCTGTGTTTCTCCACTCATCGTGAAGTCCTCACCATGATTGTAACTGTGAGCAAACATGTGAATTTACTGGCAAGGCAGGAAGGGGGAATGGATAATGCCTCGTATTCCTATAGGAAGCTGTGTACGTCCCAGCCCCCTTTGAACATGGATTAACTCCCTCGAACTTCAGAACAGTCTTTACTATCTGCATTTGATAGACGGGTGAAAGGTGGAGGCATGGAGAATTTCTCACTTGCCCGAGGTCACCGCGCAGACTTAGTGTTGTCCTTGCATCTTGCTGTCCCCTTCACGGGCTTCTGAGGGCGACTTTGTCTGTTCACTGAAGCCAAAGGTGTTCCTTTTGCCTCTCTTTCCCAAGCTCCTGCTTTGGAGAGCTGCCTCTGGGGAGGCTGCTTGTCGCTTCTGGGGCTTCTCCTGTCTGTAGGACATGGCTCGTGACGACTGTGAAATAAAATGGAAACAGCACTTGTTTCCTTCCCACACAGACGAGCAGAGTCTGCCTCTGACGTGAGAGCTGGCGTGGAGGTGGAGGTGGCCCTGGCTGGCCCTTCCTCCTGGGTTCCTAGTTACCAAGCTGGGAAGTGGATGTGGGAATCCCTGGACCGAAGCTCCAGCATCCTCTTGTGCTGCTTATTCCTGGGGCCCTGCAGGTTGCATGGGGTCCCTCTGCCCAGTCAGCCCACATGAGCTGGGGCCACTTCTGTGGCAGCTAGTGTGGTAGGGATGTTAAAGATGCCGAGGGAGCTATGCAGTCTTCTTGCCGTCAGAGCATTCCAACTTCCATCCTGTCACCCTCCCTGCACATCACAGACTGGTCATTGAAGGTCACTGAGGGTCACTGGATTTCTTTTTATTTTCTTCTTAGGCAGTTGACTTCTGTATTAGATCTGGTCCTGGACCATCCAGGGTCATAGATGAAGGCCACAAGGCCACTGATAGTGAAGACAACCTGTATGCCCATGGAAGCTTATACCCAGGGCAAACAGCTAGATGAGATCTCTTACTGCTTTATGCTCAGATACAATTAGGCCTGACCATATGGTTAACCTGCAACCAGAAGAATGTGGCTGAGAGGCGCAGCCATCCCTGGGTGAGACTGTGGGATCTTCCGGGGCCAGTGCCCAGGTGCTTTCTGCTTGCATTGGCTTCATGTGGCCAGTTAGGGTGGTTTTGGCCATGGGTTGAAGGTGGGACAGTCACAAACGGGGAGGAGCCTGGGTGTCCAAATCTCTGCATGGAGGGGAGCAGAGAGTTTGTACTTTTGTTGCACTGAGCTGTTGGATGTGGGGACTTGCCTGTCACTGCAGTGTCTGAATTTTGGGACCAGAGGCTGGCTTGCTCAGGAGTACAGACTCACTCCGGGCTGCTGCTTTGGGGCGCTACCCCTCTCTAGAGCCCCTTCTGGGTGGGAAAGTGTAGCATGGGAGATGAAGACCCTTGAGAGCCCATTCCTGTAAAAAGACATGGGGCCTGTGGCCTCCAGGGACTGCCGGGCTTGGTGGCAGGTGCTTGCTGAGCTCCTTGGGTTGGCGCCAGCATGGTCAGTAGATCCTGCCGGGCCAGCGTGGCGAGTCTGTAAGCTGCGAGTTCAGCCTTCTGGGTTGGGGCCAGAGTGCTTGGGGCGTGGAAGCTGCCCCAGTTCCAGCAGATCTTGGCTCTTGCGCCGTTCCCATCTGCCGGCTCTGTGACCTTGCGCAAGGCCCCTCTCTGGTCCTCAGCATGACTCCTTTCCTGTGCTGAGCATGGACTGGATGGTCTTAGATGTTTATGAGTGTGAATTTTGACAGCTTCAGCCCAGACCAGTGCAGGCTACACCTGGGAGTTTTTCGTGTTCCTGGGCCACCCTACTCCACCCAGATTCCAAAGCTGGGCCTTTGTGGTAGCATAGTGTCTGTAGCGCGTGGCTGTATAGAACTTTGATTTTGTCTGTGATTCTAAATCAGAGACTTCATGAGGAGTTGTAAGCACCTTGAGACTGACCCACCCCTGTTAGCCTGGATATTATCTGTCTCGCAGTGGGAAGAGGCATAGTGTTTCTCCTAGCCCATGTATCTTGGTTACTGAGCATGCTTGAAGTACTTCCTAGGTGCTAGACGCCGCTCTGGAAACTTCCTATAGAGCCCTTCATTTATCTTCATATAACAGGTGAGAAAACTGAGGTCCAGAGAGGTGGACACTTAAGAGGCCAAGCTGGGATTTGAACCCAGAGAGTCTAACTTCCAAGTCCATGCCCCTGACTGCTGTGATGCCCGTCTTCTCTTAAGTGACCAACAGAGTCCATGCATTCACTCGAGCCTCTGTGGCGGTGTGCCGAGGGCTTTGCCCTGGTGCCTCGGAGCTGCAGCTCTCGATGGTGGAGTCTCTGCTGAACCCCGGCAAATTTATTTTTGAGCTCTGTTTTTGTCTGTAAACTTTCCTGCATGCTTTCTTCTTCATGAAGTCTGCCCATAGATTAATGATCCCATGGCCAGGCCCCAGGCCAGAACTCCCAGTCCCACGAAGTGGCAGGAGAAAGCTCTGGACACCGTGGCTCCAGCATGGCCCAGAGTGTGCTTGGGGCCTGGGGCATTGCTGTCACTGTGATTTACAGCTGTACTGACCGGCAACTTGTGTGTGCCAGGAGTGATCAGAGTAGGGCCTGATGAGCCCCCAATTCTTTTTTTTTTTTTTTGGTGGTTGTTGTTGTTTTTCAACTTCTTGTTCTCAGGGCCGAGGCTTGCAGACCCTCACCCAAAAGGGACTGGTGTGTTTCACGGCCCAGAGGGGCAACTTGTCTCCTCTTGTCTCTGTTTTACGCCTGGCAAGGAAAGACACATCCCACCTTCGGCCCACTCTGCCGAGGAGTCAAGTTTTCAATCCAGGTTGCTGCTCCCTCCTGGTCTCTCCTCCTGGCTTCCATGCTTGCAGAATGAAGGGAGAGAGGAGACCTGCCCCAGAGAACAGATGCTGGAGCTGCACAGAGCGGTCTGCAGCTCAGCGGCTTATTAGTTTGCAACCTTAGGCAAATGCCAACCCCTCTGGGTCTGGAAGTATTATGAGGATTAAAGTGGCAGACAGTAGTTGTCGAGTACTTAACCACAGAGCTAGACATGTAACCAGGAGGCTGTGAACATACGCAGTGACCAAGTGTAGGGTCTTGGACTATGCTGCTGGGCTATAAATCGCAGCTCTGCTGCTTCCTCTTATGCCACTTGTTGTAAGCTACTTATCATTTCCATACCTCAGTTTTCTCATCTGTACAGTGGGAATAATGGAAGTCTTGTTTCATAGGATCATCAGGAGAACCAGATGGATTAGTATTTATAAAGCCCTTACAGTGATAGTTGGTGCTTTGGTTTAAATAAAATGTACAAACGGTACAGAACATTTCAGCTATTCTTCCTGTTCCATTTTTTTTTCTTTATTTAAATGTATTCGATTGTTGCAGGGTCTCACTGCACAGCCCTCAGCCTCAGTGATCCTTCCGTTTTCAGCCTTCTTGGTGTTGGGATTACAGGCATGTACCACTACTCCCGGACTCTGTAGCCAGTGCACCCCGCCCTGGGTGCAGGGCTGGCACGGCCTGTGGTGCTGGGGATAGAACTGCACTCCATGTTTGCCTAAGCTGGGGCTTTAGTATGCTGAGCTATCTCGCCAGCCCTGCTGTTCCATTATGGATAGCTTTATAACGATCCCAGAAAGGGAGCAGGAGAAATACTATTTCACTTTGCAGATGCAACGTTAAGTAACAGGGGCAGACCCCGGTCAGCTTGCTGTCTGCTGTCTGAGCAATCACATTTTCCCCTCCCTGTCTCTACGCCTGGGTGCTCCTGTGAACCCCTTGCTCCTCTCCTGCCCGCCCTGTCTTCTTGATGCCTGGTTCTGGTCATGCTGGGCCTGAGCACTGTTCCCTCTGCCTTTGCTTGCACTCCGCGCAGCACAGGTGCTGGCTCCTGCCCACTCCTGCATGGGGCAGGCTGGCCTCCGCTGACTCCATCCACTTGGCTCCTTGCCCATTGGTGTGGTCCTTGATGGGCAGGCATGGTGCGTGGCTTATCTCTGTATTCACCTCACTCTGCCTCCTTGAGGCTGGAAGCACACCTGACATAGGACAAGTGCTGGAGACTTTGAATGGATGCGTCATCACCGTAGTGTCAGCGCTGCCACCTTATCTCTGCAGTATTACTTCAGATCATGATTTTGAAGTTCACACACAACTCCTTGAGTTCCACTCTGGTCCTGGCTGTGCTGTCTGTCCATAAACTCACACAGCCCTGGACCACGGTGTCCCCATCTGTAAAGGATCTGTAGTCGCCTTTACCTCAAGCATCATGTAAAGAATGAATGTTTCCTATGCTTCTTTCTGAGTGAGTTTGGAAGTGGCTGCTGTGTTAAGAATGACCTTGGAATCAAGCTGCAGCCATACAGAGGGTGCCACTGTTCCAGCATCTCTTACCCTTGCACTGTGTGGCCGATCACCTTGCCAGATGGGAACAAATGCAGGAGAACTTGAGCCTGAGGGTTGCTGATAATGAGGACTTCACCGTGCCCTACATAGTTGTGCAATGCCTGGTGGGGGTGGAGAACTAAGACACACAAATTCCTGGGGGGCTGTGAGGATGCACACCCTCCTCTGGCATTGCTGGGGTGCAGGCCGAGCATCAGAGCCGACCCTGCGCTCACAGATGAACTTCCTCTGCTGAGCTCGGGCTAGAGCCGCCCAGACCACTGACAGGGTGCAGAGTGATTAATGCCACCCCAAGCAGTTCTTCATTTCTAGAAGGGCTCCATGGGCATTTCTTTAAAGAGCAACTCGTAAGTGTTTACAGATTGAAAAATTAAAACCTAAATTAAAAATCCAATGTAATAAAGAGCGTGGCAGGCCAGGGATAGGGAAGGCAGGCAAGTTAGACCCACGGTATTAGTGTCCCCTGGGGGTGGATGAGAAATGCAGACAGGTACCTCTGAGAAACTGTGACTCTGTACACAGAGGTGGACTTGCGGACCCTGCATTTTCTTTCTTTTTTTTTTTTTTTTTTTTTGTCTTTTTGAGACAGGGTCTCGCTATGCAGTTCAGGCTGGTCTTGAGCTCACTTTTGTAGCCCAGGCTGGTCTCAAACTCACACCAAATCCTCCTGCCTCAGCCTCCCGAGTGCTGGGATTACAGGCGTGAGCCACCATGCCTGGCTTGTAGACCCTACATTTTTGGCACCTGGGTCAGAGGCAGATATGTGGCTTTTATACATGGACTCTATAATCTTTATTTGCACAAAATGACTTTTTCTCTTTAAAGCAGTGCTTTGCAGGCTTCCACCTTTCTTGAAAAAGTAAAATGTTTGCTTCCTTTTGTACACAAGGCTGAAAAAAGGGAAGGGGCTGATCTCACGCTGCATTCTTCTAATTTGCCATGTGAGACTTTCAGTAGACATTTACTGTGAATTATTTCACGAGCAAGTAGAATATTTACTTCGGTAATTGCATTTATTGAAAGCCAGCATGCCCTAATATACTACATGTACTAAATGGTGGCTTACTAATGGTGGGGAAGTCAGGCATGGCCTCTGCTCCAGTGGAATTTAGAATTCGGTGCGGGATGGGCAGGAAACAAGCCAGTACAGTACACCGATGGGTGTTGAGGGGTCTGAGGAAAAGCGAAGGGCTAAGGTCAGTGTGAGTGAAGGAGGCTGGTGTGGCCAGGATGAGGGCTCTGAGAGGGATGAGCAACTTCAGGCACAGAGGAGAGAAGAGGCTAGAGATGCGAAGTAGGAGGAAGGGGGAAGATGTGAAAGAACTCGGCGGATGGAAGGCTGCAAAGCAGGAGCCGTAGGACAGATGCTTCTAGGCTAAAGAATGGCTCAATATGTTAAGTATGGTTTTTTTTTCACCCTTTTTCATTTTATGAATTTGGTACAGGGTCACACTATGCAGCTCAGACTCATAGGAATCCTCCAGTTTTCAGCCTCCCCTGTGCTAGGATTACAGGTGTGTACCACCCTGCCCGGACTCAGTCACCGGCTCAGTGTGCCGGGGGAGGGGGGCAGGGCTGGTATGGCATTACCTTGAATACTTTCAGCCTTGTGAAAACGCACAGCAGTGTCTGTCTTGCTGTTGTTTCCCCCTCCGTTTATCTCTCCCCTCTTTTGTTGCTGCCCAGAGAAAGGTTTTCTTGACTTGGCACTCTTACTTAGCTCTGTTACAGAGGTGCTGTCCTTTAGTTGCAAGAAGCACAGGGCAGCAAAGCTGGACTCCAAGGATGCCTTCAGGACTTGGGGGGGGGGGGACAGTGGACCCTGAGCCTGTCCTGGAATCTCTTTGCTATTCTTGGAGGCTAACTTCTGTGTCCCTGGAGGCAGGTACACCTGAGGCATGGGCTGCTGGCCTGACAGTACTAACACAGGATCATTGTGTGGGGATTGGAGTGCGTGGGACAGCCAGGCAGCCGTTCACTTCTGGGCTTCTGGGTTTCTAGCATCTGCACAGGCCTCCGTAGGCTGTGCTGTGTTCTCAGAGCAGGCTGGAATTGTTCCCAGCACCAAGTGAGACAGGCCTTCATGGAACTTTTCCACAGGCCAGAGACTCTGAGAGCTGAATGAATAATTCGTTCACTCACATAGCGAATATTTCAGAGCTATGATTGGGTGACCCAGGAGGGGCCCATGGGAGAAGAGAGAGAAGAGGTGCTGCCCTCAGATGCCGCTGTGCAGTGCTGTGGCACCCTTGCCTTCGAGTGTCCCACAGGCAGCGTTGTTGTCACTCTCACCACGCCTAAGCTTGTGGTAGGAGGAGAGTTTTTGTCTCCATCCATTCTGATCCCTTGGTACCCTGAGAGGAACTAGAGAATCCTACATGACATCACCAAGTTTTGGAGACTCAGGGAGCTCTGAGTCCTTAAAGGTATGGCAGGTTTCTCTCTTTGACCACTTCTGGCTCCTCCTCCCCTCGTCTTCCTCTCTCCATGGTCACCGAGCTTCTGTAAAGGAGGAGACCCCAGCTCATCTCTCCAAAAATGGTTTCCGTGGTAGTTGACCTAGACTTGTGCTTTGGCCTGAGACACACCCACGAGATGCATACGCCACACTTCTGGGTGTGTCTGGGGAGTCAGCATAGCGGGCGCTGCCTGTGGCTTCCCAGTCTGGCTCTGTCCTGGCTGCCCTGCTTCCGGTTGCCATCAGCTGAGCAGCGTCTCCTCTGCCCTGCTCTTCCTCCATGATGTTTCTACCTCATGGCCAGATGCCCGAGGACTGAGACCTCTGAGGCTGTGAGCTGAAGTAAACCTCTTCGTCCTTTAAGTTATATGTGTCAGGTGTTTTTGTCCCAGGTAAGGAAAGCTGACCGATGTGGCTTTTCGTGTGGGATTTTCTTTGGGTAGCAGCCTGTCGTTGCCATAGAAACAGGCTGTGTATTATCAGGCACCCAATCCTCTTCAGAAGTTAGATCTGCATGGGGAGGGGATGTGGAAGTACTGAGCTGGGAATGAAAGCACTGGTACAGGTGCGTGCGTTTGGGGAGTCCTGCATTTCCACAGGTCTCACGGTGCCGACATAAAGGTGTCGTTGCTGCCATCTTAGAGAGCAGGAAAAATAGTCTTGTCATGCGAACGCCCTGCCCGAGGTCTCTCAGGTTCCTAGTCGTGGAACCAAGGTGTAGGCCTGGGGTTTTTTTGGTCTCTGGAGCTAGAGCTGCGCCACACCAGCCCGCCGTGCTCCCGTGCCAGCCTCGTGCTCTCGCTGGGCCTGGTGGACGAGCGCTGTGAGACAGCTGTGCTTCCCTCTTTCCCATGTGGCCTGCTTTGTTTGGTCCTCCCCGTCTTCTGACTCTGGATTGGTGCATTCTTGCCCGCTCTCCTCACCGCGTCAGCTGCCTTTCTTGAGTGACTCAGTTGCTGCTTCTCTCTCTTATTTTTGCGACAGGATAGAGCCTGACAGTTTGGGACGAGTTGAGCTGTGCTGGTGACAGGCAAGCAGAGCCCCCAAGGCTGTCTGCCTTGTCCTTCCTCCCCTTCTACGCACCCTAAACACTGTTCCTGGCTAGAGGCTGAAGCGGGGAGCGCTCAGGATTGGGCCCCCCTCTCAACCGGCTCTTTCCTGTAAATGTTACTTCAGTTTTTAGTTTCTAAGCTCCCTTTCGTAGCCTGCCAGCCCTCCTCTCCCTCCTTTGTCTTCTCTCCTATTCTGTCGTTCCTTTCGGTGAAGAGGAGCCCAGGCAGCGTCAGAGTCCTTGGCGAGGGTTGTCCCTCCCGTCTTCAGAAGTCCTGGCTGGTGCTCTGGTGATGCCCCTGCGTTCTTGACCCTGTCCTCAGACCTTGGATGGGAAGCTGGGGATCCACTGTGTGCCCCCAAATGGACTGGGTGAAGACGAGCAAGATAGAACTGAGAAAGCATGCCCCCCTCCTTTGCAGCTTCTGGGCTTTTTGGTGACGCGCCTACCACCAGCTGGGAGGAGAGCTGGACCTGTGAGTTAAGGCGCAGATACCGAGTGCTTCTCAGCCCTCTCCATCGGTATGTCAGTCTTCCGCTCCCTTTTCTGGCTGTGTCCCTACACATGGGCATGTATGTACTTTGGGAACTTCCGCCTGCCTGAGAAAAGGTGCACGCTTAATGCTTATTGCAGGTTGCACGTCCCGTCTGTCTGCGACTCCATTCTGCCCTGGCCCTAGCCGTGTGTACAGTGGTAGTGGTGAGGCCGAGGCCAGGGAATTTGCACACGCAGATGGCTGTACTCTCCCTTCTGCCTCTGTGCTGGTCCCGAGGGCAAGGACACGGTTGTGGCACCCCGGCCTCACTGGCCTACCTACTTCCATGAACTGGTCATTACTGTTTGAGCAGATGAGAGTTGAACAGCAGAAATGGCTTTTAGTTGTTACCTATGGGTACAGGACTGGGCAGAAGATGCCTCTGTGCCATGGGCTCACTGTGTGGATGAGGGGCATTGGTGCCCAGCCCTCAGGCTGTATTGTATGTCAATTAAGGGAAAGGCAGTGATGGGGTCTTCGGAGAGGCTGATGGCTGGTTCCAAGCGTCCTTTAGAGGTAGCACTCTTTGCTTTGGTGAATTTACCGATATTGGAGGCCTTCAGCCTTGGCTTGTTGACTTACCAGGCTTAGCCCCACTGATGTATGGGTCAGATAAATCCTGACTGGGTGGGTTCGGAGGACTGTTGGGTAGGAAGCCGCTCCCTGATCTCTGCTCAGCCATGCTTCTCTCCTCATTCTAACCAAAACTGTACAAGGATGTTCCCGAATGCTTCCCACTTCCCAGCAGGCCCAGACTGCCCTCAGATGAGAGCCACTAGGTCAGCACACAGCCTAGAGACTCCAGCCACTGGGGGTGGGGGCGGGGCTGATGGTAGCCCAGGGTTTGCAGCTGTGATCCATACAGGGTTGGCGTGTCAGTATAAATTACAAGGAGAACTGTGTGTTAGACCAGCTGGATTCCAGGACCTGGTCAGTAACCATAGCGCTAGAGGCGAGCTCTGCAGAAAGTCCAGCCTTCATGCTGTAGCCAGACTCAGGAAGACGGGCTCAGGGACTGACTGCATGGCGTGCAAGGAGCGCTCATCCTGGGGGCTGTTTGTGGGTCCGTAGGAAAGAATTCTGCAGCCAAAGGAGTTTGGGAAACTCTGAGTTAAAAGCTACACAGATTTGCGTTTTTAATTTCAGAACCCGTCAAAGCCTTTAATAAGCCAATGTGGGTTACGAGTCTCCTAGAAACTTGATATTCACATTGGCCAAATTTATTAAAACTCATGGGGCATATTTGGAGACTGTATTTCACAATCCAGAATTTGGGGAAATGCTTCATTAGCCACTAGTTGAGGCAGTGCTTACCAGCAGCCAGAACCAGGATGGGTCCCGTCTTTGCACCCGCCGTGGCTTCTCTCGTCCTCAGCTCTGCCCACCTCTGGGTCCCGGCCCCGTCTTTAGCATTTGCGAGATGGTGTTGGTATGTTTAATCCACCTGAGATCTAGTGTCAGGACTGCTTCTCCATCTCTCCACCGCCTCATTATCGTGTGAATCTTAGGGTCTTGTTTTCAGAGGGCTGGCTGTGTGTTTCACTTAATCTATTTGCCCTGATAGAAGTATGGAGGAGTGGAGGCGGAAGGGCTGCCGTGCCCTTAGCCTGTATCCCCCAGCTATCTTGCAGACCCCAGGAAAGACTGTTTTGAGCTCATTCCTTCCCTGGGGAAAGCAGTGGTGGGCATTTGGTACATGTGTACGGAGTCATGGGTGGGTAGATGGGGTGGTCCTACTGAAAGGACCAGGGTTTTACCTAACAAGGTGTGGCCATCTGTGCTTAATGCAGACTGGGAAGCTCTTAAATAGGTATGGCAGGGGCACACGGCTTGCAGGAAATTTTCTTGGCCCTTTGCAAACTAGACCAAACAATTGTAGAAAATTGGAGAAAATGCTTGAAGTGGCCAGACAGTCTGTGGTGACTCTGCATGGGGCTCCTTTTCAGGGTGTGTGTATGTGTGTGTGTGTGTGTGCACACGCGCGTGCGTGCATGCGCGCACATGTGCATGTGTCCTTTCCTGGAGATCAGCCCCAGGCACTGGAATCTGAAGGTGCATAGGAACAGCACTCTTGACTTCTCTGATAGGTCTGTAGGCTGCTTGCCAGAGGTGGGTTTTGCGGGTTGGCTGGAGGGGTGAAGAGTCATGGAGCAAGGTGTGCTGGGGAGAGAAAAGGTCCCTAAAGCGGGCCTGGTTGCAGCCAGGGAGCCAAGGAAACCAAGGGAGTCAGCCAAAGCCAAGGGGGATGTGAAGCCGTTTCGACCTGTTGCCTGGTAAGGGAATGAATGTTCGGAGAGGCTGGAGGAGCTGGCAATTCTCCTAGGAACCTGAGGATTTCCTGGCACCACTTGGGAAGGGCGTGAGGACTGAGGACCTTCTTTTTTTTCTGCAATGGAGACAGAGGCATTGTACAACTGTTAGGATAACAAGATGATAAAGTTCACGTCTGAGATAGCAATCTGTGGCACTGGGTAGATGAACCCTGAGATAGGTGCCTGCATGCAGGGGTCAGGGCTTCTGGTGCCCGAGAAGCCAGCAGCCCTCTGCCCCCACTCACTTGCACACACCCCCTGGGGCAGCAGCGTGCTCTCTGACTCGTGCGTCATCACTCCCTGTCCTGCCCTCGCTGTTGGTCCCGGCTCTGCGGTTGGCAGGGAGATTGGAGATTGGTCAGCCTCTCCTCTGCTGTCCTGCATTTGGCGCCCAACATTGTTCTGCAGTTTTCAGAAAAAAAAACAGTAGGCAAATGGCCTTGGAGAGCAGGTAATAGGCCAGACTTCAAAGGCAGTCTGCCTACTCTGTCTTTTTTTTCAGTTTGTTTTCCCAGACAGGGTCGTGCTACTTAAATCAGGCTGATCTTGAACTCATTATGCAGCCTAGGATGGCTTCCAATTCCCAGTGATCCTCCTGCCTCAGCTTCCTGAGGACTGAGATTACAGGCACCTGGTTCAATCTGTCATTTGGAAACAAGAAAATGAGACGGTCTGACTTGTCCCACATCAGCCTTCTAGTTACAGGCAGAGCTAGATTCAGAGCCATTTTCACAGTTCAGAATTGGGGACACAAGACACACGTAGCGGGGAGTTAAATAACAGGAGTTACGTAACCCAGGACAGCAGTACAGTGGATGTCACACCGATGTGAAAATGAAAGCCAGGTGGTACAGTACAGGTTGCCAGGGGAGTTCAGGAAAGAGTCATGCAGGACTGGAGCTGTGTCACATGGAAGATGGGCTGGAGCACGCAGGGTTGCACAGTCGCTGAGCAGTGATGGATAGAGTCTAAGGGACAAGAAGTAGCAGGAGGTGCAGGTTAGGTGTCTCAAGAAACACAGAGCCAGGTGTGGCACACACTGGTCATCCTAGCAGGTGGGAGGTAGAGGCAGGAGGGTCGCGGAGTTGAGGGCCAGCCTAACCTACAGTGTGAGACCCTGTCTGAGAGAGAGGCAGACGGGGAGGGAAATGGGGAGGGAGAGAGACAGACAAACAGACAGACACTCGGAGGGACGGACATAGACAGACACAGACAGAGACAGAATGTGAGCATCATTTTTGTCTTCTCATAAACAGTGGTCCTCAAGCTTTTGGGTCTCAAGACTAACACTTAAATTTTTAAAAATATTTTTTGAATTATTGAAGACTTCAGAGAGACTGTTTACATGGGCTATCTCTACTTACCACATTGAAATAAAACAGGCACATTTCAAAAATTAATTTAAAAATTAGCTCATTGCATTTTAACACGGAGAGTATGTTTTCGTAAAATATAACTACATTTTCCGAAACCAAAGTCTTAGAAGCAAGGCATGGTTTTGTATTTGTTTTGCAAATAATCTGTAATGTCTGGTGTAAGGAAAGTCAGCTGGATTCTTGTATCGGCTTTGCTCTCCGTCCATTGTGATATCACACACTGCTGCTCTTAAGAGCAACAGGGACAAAAAACGTGTTATGACTACGAGAATAATTTTGGCCTTGCAAACTAACCTAGAAGGCCTCAGGGACTGCGCTCCTGTCATCTTGTCCTGGGACCCACGAACCCACTTGGCGCACCACCATCTGAATGCAAGCCTAGGCAGAGGAAGATGCTCGGCGTGGGTCTTGGTGGAGCTTCCGTGGGGAATGAAGCCAGGGGAAAGCTGCGGGGCCACCATCCCGTCCACTTCCTGGCACTGTGCTGTGGTCAGACTCCCAGATGAGCCAGCTGTAAGGCGGGCAGTGACAGATTTATCTTGCTTCCATCTGGAATCCTTTGCGTCACCATGCTCATGTAACAGGAGCAGCTCATGGCTGTGTGCATGGAAACTCAGGCACGCACCGTCATTAGGAGATAAGGCGACAGCATTCATTCTCTATTTCCTGATGGTGGGAGACGCAGGGAGAGGCGACTGCACTTCTCCGAGCTTTGAGTCCACATGGTTTCCACGTGTGGTTATTCTGCCCCTAGAGATTCTCGGTGGAAAATGCTGTGAAGCCTCCCCGAGGAAGAATGCGGCGGGGGAAGAGAGGCCCCTGTGAGTGCCAGACTCCAGTTTGCATGTGTTTCCAAGGTAGTAATTAGCAGGGGCCTGTAATGAGCCTCAGGAGTCTTCCAGGCCCTGAGGTTTAAGTGTTAATTTCCAGTGCAGCTGTGCTTCTGGGCTTCAGGGCTCTCTGCTAAGTAAGTCCTGCCCAGATCTGTTTGAGGGGAAGGCACTGTTCCTTACCCTAGCCAGTTTGCCCTGTAGATGGGCCTGATTCAGCACTCACATCTGACCACTGGGGACTTTCTGCTGCTCAGGGCAGCTTGCTGGTTTAGGGCTTGACCTTCCAAAACTCGGTCTTTTGATTTCTTCATGGCATGATGACACGGCCATGAAGGGGACCCTTCTTTTGGTTCTTGTCTATGAGCAGTTTAACAAGCCCAGACTCTCCAGTTAGTACTGCCTGGCTTCACATGCTGGACAGTGTGCTGGAATCTTAGCTATACAGTTTTGATTCTCAGGATATATTTTTCTTATGAAAGTATCACTGATTTAAGGAACCACTTATGTCCTGGGAGGCTTTGGCCTCTGATGCTGTTACTGGGTCCACCAGTCCTCTGCTTGCCTTGGTGACAGCTGTCTAGGGTAGGAAAGGAAATTAGAGCTGGATTTGAAGCCTGACATTGCTGCCTGTTAGCTGAGTGGTGTGTGTGTGTGTGTGTGTGTAACTGGGGATCGAACTTAGGATCTTGCACTTGCCAGGCAGGCACTTGTGCTCCTGAACTATCTCGCCCCAGCCCCAGCTGAGTATCTTGAGCAAACCCCTTTCCCTTTCTGGGCCTGCCTTTTCTCCTGAGAAATAGCATTAGGAATGAATATAAAGACTTTCCATTCTTGAGCTCTATCTAGTTAAGAGATATGGCCTCAGCATTTATTTATATTTTTTTAACTTAATTTCTTTTGAGACAGGCTCTAAATCTGTAGTCTAAGCTTGCCTCAGACTTATAGCGTTCTTCCTGTCTCAGCCTCCTGAGTGCCAAGATTATAGGTGAACACCACCATTCCCAGTCCAAGCATCCTCATTAGACCTGCCCTTGGCTTAGTAAACTTTCTAAGTGAAGTTGCCTACTTGGCTGCCTGTCATAGGACAGTCCCTTATCTGCTCAGGGTGAATGAATTTATATGGCTGGATACAGTTAATCTTTGTTAGACAAATGGTGCGGTCTTCTGAGAAGAGAACTGTGTGCCTACAAGAATGGTTTCCTTATCTGTTTAGGCCACAGCTATTTACTCAGCATAAGCCAAGTGCAAGATTATATAAGAGGCGCCATAAAATTCCCTGAAAGTCCTTTCATGAAAATGTGTGTTGAGGCTAAGAAAGGACAGCAGAGTGTCCTGAACATAGGACCGGGGATATAGCTAAGCAGCATAAGCACCTGCCTGACAAACACAAGGTCCTGAGCTCAATCCCTGGTACTGCAAAACAAAAACAAGTAAAAACTATACAGAATGTCCTGAACCTCCACCTATAACCATGAGTGTTGTATCTCCAGTGGTTTCAGTGCTGAAATGGGGCCTTCTAGAAGGACAGGGGTTTGGGATCTCCTTTCTAGGATAACAGGCTGTGGACTAGAGGGGCAGGCATTCTAGGTAGCTTAGAGGGTTGACCAGGCTCTCGTACACTGGCCATGCCACCTGGTTGTTCCGGCCATCATCTGAGCCTGATGACACGGGTTTTGTTCCATTGCATTGGCTTCTGTTTCCACATTTGGGGCATGTATTTTCATACTCCACCAGAATTCTGGGAAACCAGGCTAAAGCTTACCTCAGAGGGAGAACAGAGGGAGGGGGTGTGTTCCCTAAACTCTACGACCTGCTCTCTGTTTAAATATAATTCTTTTACAGTGTGACTTGATATTCTTTCAGAAAACCTTTTGTATATATCTCCTCTAGGGAATAAGATACTGGACAAGGAGCTCTTCTACATAGATTGAGGACATCCTTGGTTTTGGCTTCAAAGGACAGAGATGAAGAAGAGGGGAAGGAGAAATCTCTCACTCTCGATTTTAGACAAAAGATTTTTTAATAAGACCTTCATTTTTGCCCAGTACCCAGATGGCCTGACATGTTCCTGGAGGCTTGTCGAGCAGACCAAAGGATAGCAATATAAGCAATGGCATTTGTGCTTAACCGCCCCCCTTCCCCGGTGGCAACAATCCCCAACACTCCCATGCCCAGAGAGACCCTTGCTACTTAAACCCTGTCGTATGTGTGACTTCCTTTGATGGTGGTGAATGTGCTGTGGGTGTCACTTTATAGTATAGTTCTGATGCCCGCATGACATTTTAAAATCTTTACATCTTGGTCACAGACTTGTAGAATGTTTAGCTGGGAGGAGTTGTCATTGTGAAGCCCTTCGTTTTACAAATGGGAACTGCACGCTGAAGTTGTCTAATCCTGAGTTCGCTCTTCACCAGTTCAACCTCTTCCCCTCTCCCCAGTATTCCAGCTGGGATTTCCCGGCTACCCTTTCGTAAGGCTTCATGCCGAGGGCTTTGTATGCAGCCCACCACATACTTCTCATAACAAATGTACCAGGAAAGCCGTCCTGTCTTTGAGGTTAGGGAGGCTGCGTAATGTATTTATGTAAGAGTAATGGCGCCAAGGTTTGAGCCCCGCCAACGGGAGCTCCTCACCAGCCGCGCTGCCCTGGATCGCCCAGGGAAGGCTTTCCCTGGTTTTACTTCTTCCCTTACTTCCGCTATTCTTTCTCCTGACCCACCAGGTACTTGTGTACTTGCAAAGGTAGGAGTCCTGCCTGGCTTCCTACCAAGGACCCCTGCAGTGGGCCTCAATCTTCCGCAGAGGGTTGCTGTGAAAAGACAATGCAAGAGGAAGAAGGGCATGCAGCTGACCAGCTGTTCATGGGAAAAAAAAAAAAAAAAAAACGCTGAGAGGCAGCCAGAACCTTGCCATTCTCTGACTGAGGAAAATGGTGAGGGGAAAGCGCTGGTGGTCTTATGCTAACAAGGGTCTTTATCTTAATGAGGATGGTGGGGAGATCTGGCAGGTTACCAGGGAGTGTCCTCTGTCCAATCTGGCTCAAAGGGCAGGACAAGGACGGTGGCCAGACCTGAGACTCAGTGTATAACCTGTGGCTCCTGACGGCTTCAGGAGCCTTATTTTTCAAGAGTGAATGGAAAATGTCCCAAGGTACACTGTCAGTCTAATTGGTAGGCCGATGTACTGACTTGAACTGGGCTGTAGTACAGCTGCTCTGGCTTTGCTTTTGGGAAGAACTGTTTCTTTCACCTCACCCCTCTGAGGAACCAACTCGGCAGTGGCATAGAGACCCATCCACCTGGAGCCTTGTGATTCAGGAGCCTTGAGTTCATAGGAATTCTCTGCACAGTCTAGTTCAGAGGCTTGGAGCCCTCATTCCTAGGATTTAAAGGGGCTGTGGCACATCACGTGTGCCAGGAGTCCTTGTTTGGTTAATTCAGGTCTTTGGGACAGTGGAAGGCCACAGTGTATGTAGTCTGTCTTTGTGCTGTCTTATGGGAGACAGAAAGCTAGAGTGAGTGAGGAGAAAGTAGGCGGAGACTCTGGTAACCTGGCCTGCGGCTCAGCCCACGTTCTTGTCAGAAGTCAGTTGCGCTGCCTTTCTCATCAAAGTGTAGGCTTCTGTAACTGTGGTGGGACCCCGGATGTGGAGCTGTAGGGACCCCACCTGCAGCCTCTGCAGTATAGACATATGTGCTTTCCTTTTCTTTTTAAAAAAATTTTTTTTTTATTTATTATTTTTATTCTTGTTTCAGAACCTTTGTTTATTCACTCATTTTTATGGCCGGCTCAGCCTGCCCTGAGGGCAGGGCTGGTGCAGCATGTGGTGCCAGGGATCGAACCGCGGTCCCTGAAGCCGCCCAAGCTTTCCCAAGCAGGTGCCCCGGTCTCAGTCTCAGTCTCAGTCTCAGTCTCAGTCTCAGTCTCAGTCTCTGTCTCTGTCTCTGTCTCTGTCTCAGTCTCAGTCTCTGTCTCTGTCTCAGTCTCAGTCTCAGTCTCAGTCTCAGTCTCTGTCTCATCTCAGTCTCTGTCTCCCCATGCCAGGGGGGTGGGGCCAGCACGCCATGCTGGGAATTGAACCCTAGTCCCTGTGCCTACGTAAGCAGGCACTTTAGTTCACTGAGCTATCTGGCCAGCCCTTGTGTCTTCCTTTCTTCCTTCTTCCCTTCCCATAGCAGTGGCCCGTAGGACTGCACTCAGTCCCAATAAAACTATGATCATTAACTCCTGGCTTATGTGACATTATATGCAGCACCAGAGGCACCTGCATACTCAGAAATGTAGCTGTTTTTCATTTGGGGGTGTATGAAGGCTTCATCCTTCCCAGGGGTTTATTTTTCAAGAGTGAATGGAAAATATCCCAAGGTACACTGTCAGTCTAATTGGTAGGCCGATGTACTGACTTGAACTGGGCTGTAGTACAGCTGCTCTGGCTTTGCTTTTGGGAAGAACTGTTTCTTTCACCTCACCCCTCTGAGGAACCAACTCGGCAGTGGCGTATAGACCCATCTACCTGGAGTCCAGGCCCTAGACCTGTCTAGAATTTTATAAGAGGAATAGATCGGGCTGGGATACAGCTCAGCACAGGGTCTGCCTGGTAAGCATGAGGTTGTGAGTTTCATTGCCGGTACCAAAATGCCAAAAATACCAAGCAAAACCCAAACACAGCAAGAGGAATAAATCAATGTGGAGACCATGGGCACGCATACAGCATAGGCTCATAATTTTATGGCTATAAAAGATGTTTTGAGTCCTTTAGTTAATCTTGGATTAGAAAAAGTAGAAGACAGAAGGGAACTCACACATAAGAAAAGTAGAACCCTTAGCCACTTTCTAAACTATCAAAAACTACTAGTTTCTTTTCCATCTCTGATAAGAGACTTCTTCCAAGAAAGTTTCCGTAAACAACACAATAATCATAACCAAGCAAAATCTGTGTTTGCTCAGCAGAACATGGGAGATGGGGACCTGTCATTTGTAAAACAAAAACAAAAACATTTCTTTTATAATGAATTTTTGCATTGGTAGAACATGAAAATGATATTCCTTGGGTGTACCCAAAAGGAGACCAAATCCCACTGGTGTGAACGGTCATGTTAATGGGATGTGAATAGAAAGTTAGAGATAAAAGAAATGAGAATGCGGAGTGGCAAAAGCATGGGCATTTTCCAGCCAGAGAGAACTCTTAGGCGGAAGGCAGGCTCCGTGGACAGTTGTGGGACTGGGAAGAAGGTGGGTGTTACAGCCTGTTGGTTTGTGCAGTCAGGTAGGACTTGCCTTAGTTTGAGAGAGGAGTGCGGGCCGGTGAATTTCCCTCCTCAGTCCTCACATTCACTGTGGCGCTGAGTGAAGGAGATGGCCTGAGTGTCCTGGTCATGAATATGTCATTACTAAGTGGAAGACCTGAGTCTAAACATTGAGGGTCATGAACTCCTCCTGGGCATTGAAAGCGCTGCCTGCTGTCATCTGTAATGCAGATGGGGCTTTGGGGCTGACCTCCCTCTGCCCACAGGTACCTGTTCTGCAGTCTGCCGGAGTCCTTGAAATTCCCCTTTGACAGAGTCTTTCCTGTAACTTATACCTTGTTGTGGCTAGGTTCAGATGCAGATGTCCTAGAGAAGGGCCACGCTGCCTTCCCCGTTATCTGAATATCAGGGTCAGTGGCATTTATGAGAGCTTTGCCTGGGCTAGACTGCCTTGGAGGAGAGGAGAGAGGCTATAGGTGCGAGAGGCACAGAGGGCACCGCATGGAGACAGAGTGATCACAAGCACTTGGGCTTCTCTTAGCTGATTCTGGATCCACTGTGAACGTACTGATCACATTAGTAATATCAAGGATAAGTCGGATATATCCAGAGACAATGTGATTGCTCATCACCCATGTTATTTAGGTTTATGGCATTCCTTGATATCTTATCTCTTTGGGGAACAAAGGTTTCAAGTCAGTGTATATTGTGTAGCTTTCACAAAGAACTTGTTTTGGGTAGATATGATGGCAATGTCTTGGATGTCGCTTCCTCCGGGAAGCTTTCCAGGATCCTCGAGGCTGCTTTGTGCGGCTCTCCGTGCATTCCTGTAGTATCTTAGCTGTGTTTCCTGCAGTCGGCACCTCACACACAATCTGGCAGTTTCCTGTTTGCTTGCCTGCCTGCCCCTCTGACTGTTTGTCTCAAATAGGAGCCCTCACTGGGTCATAGAACAATGGCAACGACAACAACCACAGTGACATGGGTGTTTTCTTGGGTCTCCCAACGATGGTACATAACGTACGCTGGTGGATGAGTAGGAGAAAAGCTTCTTCCTTGTAATTTATGGGTTTCCCAGATCAGGGGCCGGCTCCTTTCTCAGGGTCAGGAAGTACATGGTGCTGGCTTTGTGGGCTGTGTAGTCTCTGACAAAGCAACTCAACTCTACCACTGGTTGCCGAAGCAGCCATGGACAGTGAAAAGAAGCAAATTTATTTCGGAAAACAAGCCATGTCTGGGGTTTGGCGCTGCTCATGGCACACAGTTCCTGTGGCTTAGCTTTAGGGGCTTCTCCTTCTGTCTGAACCTGGCAGAAGTGCCAGGCCCACTGACTTGGGGTTCTGTTAGGGTGTGGGCAGTCCTCATCCGGGTACATAGGAAAGCACTCGACAGATATTAGCTGTTATTCACTCATTCACTCTACAAACATTTATGGGGGTTCCTTTGTTCTAGCTGTCATTCTAGGAAACTGGGACACATTGATTCAGAAAGCAGGCAGGGTCCCTAGCTTCATGGACCCTATATTTTAGCCAGCAAGACAGGTAAAGAACAAATGTGATAAATAAGAAATGATGCAGTGTGTGGATGGGTGGTGAAAGTCGAGGCAAAGGAAAAGCTCCCTGCAGACAAGATAAATGGCGGTGGGGTGCCCTGGGGTGGTGGGGTGGGCCGCTTGTCGTGCTGGCAGAGAGTTTAATGAGGACTTGAGGACCCTGGCCCAGAGCCCCCTTTCTCCTTCTCACTGTTGAGGATTCAGTCTTTTGTACACTCAGGTGACAGCTTCTCTTCCCTAAGCTCTGGTGATAAGAAGGGCTTGGGACTCAAAGGGGCTGGATTCCAGTGTGACTCTTCTAGGGGCCCTGGGCTTCCCTGTGCTGCTGTGTTACAAGGCTACGGGGACCTGCTAATCATCTTCCTTGGAGCCGTGCCTTCCCCATGAGCCTGTGTCCCGTGTTCCCCAGGGACCTTAGCTGCTCTGAAAATCCCTCTTAAGGGCAGGGTGTGGTTCCTACTCTTGTCTCCACGCTAGGTGGCAGGTGGCACAGTGTGCCTGGGTGGCTGTTTGCGAAGTGGTTCAGGATTTCAGAGTTTAGGTCGCCAAGTGCAGTGCTCCTAAGTGTAGCCAGGGAAGAGTCTTTAGCCTGAGACTGTGGTTCAACCTTCTTCTCCATGATGTTGGCGTGGGGTTGCCTGTGCCGTGGGACGTGAGTGCCGGACATTTGCCAGTGTCAGTGAGAGACGTGGTGGGCACAGGAGGACCCAGACCCGGTGCACAGCCTCCTTGGAGCAGTAGGACTTTGGAAGGCCGGGCCTCTAGCATGTGTCAGGACATCCTGAGGTCGAGTGCTCCTTCATCCCAGGACAGTTGCTCCAGCTGAAGGAAGCCCAAGGCCAAGTCCTTGCTGTTTGTAGCCATATTGGAAGTCCTGTCTACTGGGAGTCAGAAGGTCCAAATTAAGACAGTGCTGCAAAGGCATCCAGCTGTAGGGCTTGCTGCGGACTGGCGGAGGCTGTGACTGTGATGTGACTTCATTGTAGCCCGACTTCTCCCTTGGCTCAGTCATGCTCCCGTCCCTCCTACCCTAAGAGCTGAGTGTAGGGGCATCCCCGGCAAAGCTGTATGCAGGTCTCCGGCTTTTTCACATGGCCAGGCCAGCATCTCGTGGGGGTGGGCTGAGGTACAGATCGCTCAGGATCTCAGGTAATTGCATGCTGTGTTTGGTCATTTACCTCCTTGGGTGGCTGATATCTGGCCAGCCCGTCCTGTGTCTCCTACCACTTCAGGCTGGCATCTCTCAGCTCAGCAGGGACATTCTGGCGCAGAGCACTTAGTGCATGTCCCTTCCAATTGAGCAAACACCTCAGAACTATCTGGCTGCAAGAAGGGGCAGGTGCAGGAGCTCTGAGGCAGATGTGGCATCCAGCTTGGGGGCAAGGCCGCAGGCTTTGGGTTAGGCCTTCAGCTGTCCTATGTGTTAGCTTTGGTCACTCTGGACAAGTGATGTATCTCTCTGCAGAGGCTGTAGGGGAAGGGGCTTTGGTTCACACATACCTTTTGGTGCTTTACAGATTGTTGGGAAGAGAAAGGGGTACAGAGGAGACAGGATGTGGCAGAAAAGCAGGCATTGGAGGAGGACCAAAGAGAAAGTTGTCCTGCGCATTTTGTCCAAAGATGTCATGGGAATAGAAGATGGGTGGGCAGGAGACCTCCCCAGGGGGACTGCAAGTAACAGGCAGGAGGCACTACTTCGAAGGCCCAAGCTTCAGCTCTTGAGGGGTGTGTGTGTGTGTGTGTGTGTGTGTGTGTGAGCACACACACACCTGTGTTAATACCAATCAGATGCTTCTTGTGTGCCGGGCACTGTGCCACACCTTTTTGTAGATCACTCCTTTTATGCTTTGCTGTATCCACTCGGCATACCCACTTTCCATTTGATTTCATGGGTGGGAAATGGAGGCCATAGGGGACCCAGTTGCTTGCCCGAGGTCAGAATGACTGTTGTGGGGGAGCAGGAAGTTGGGGGGTAGGTCTGCACCTGTGGCTAGATCACATCACCTCAGCCTTTTCTGTCAGTGGCTCTGGGGCTGTACAAAGTGCTGTCACATGCCAGTGCCCGAGAGGCACAGGAAGCAATCAGTCTGAGGCTGGTGAGTCTTGGAGAAGCCACTTCCTTAGGGAAGTCTTCCTGAGTGCCCTCTCCCTGATGTCTGTGGAAGTTCTTTCCCTCCAGTAACTCAGCAGCGCCTCTTACTTCCTGTCAGCTGCTGCGGTCCCGTGGGGGCCTGTCTTTAGCCCTGGTCCGTAGTGGCATTTCTGAAAGCAGAGGCGGCTGCGTCTCTTCCCGCTCTTTTCCTTCTTCTGAGTATCCTCTCACAGGTGTGAGGACCACCCGGGGGACTAGAGCCTCTGACCTTAGGGGCTTCAGCAGTGAAGGTGCATGGAGATTAGGAGTGACTTCGCTTAGTGGGGACAGTCCTCCTTTGGCCTTGGGAAACCAGAGGGATAGCGGGTCATTCTGAAGACGAGCTGCCCCCATCTGGGACACAGCTAGCTAGCAACCCTCTACCCACATACCCACCTCCTTGGGTGCCGCCAGGGCCTCGCTCCCGAAGCTCACGTGGGGGTGGGATGTTCCTCCCCAGGAGAGTGCGGCGCTGCCAGCCTCGCTGAGCAGAGAGCAAATGCGCCTCCCACGCAGCTGTCTTCACACAAAATCCTGGTGGGGAGGCGGGTGAGTGCCGAGCGGGCGAGCATGAATTACCCTGGCCCACGGCTTGGCTGCCTCACAGGCTGCCGGTTGCCTGAGCTTTCTTTCCCGGTGATAAATCAGGAACTCCCGCTCTCCCCTCCTGGCACCCTCCTGCCACTTGCAGCCCCAGAACATGTTGTGCTTGTCTTCAGAGATCTCAGACATACATTACCTGGCCGGGCTCCGAGCTGGCGCCCAGGAAGCTGGGGTGGAAGCGACGGCCCGGTTCACATGGCAGGAGCCCCAGCATGGGGGCGGGCTTGCCTGGGGCTCTGGACTCTTGCTCTCAACCCCCTGCCAGAGCATGCTTGGCTCTTCTGCCAACTCTTCCAAGGGGGCCTCTCCTCTTGCCCCTGACATGGAGCTGTTCCCAGGCAGCTGTCATTATTGGGCTATCATTGGGCCCTTCTCCCCTGGAGTTGTAACATACGTAGGTAATGCCAGGGTTGAAGCTATCAAGTTCCACCACAGACTCTGCTGTTCTACTCTGGTCTTCCCACCACCCTCTTCTGGGGATAGAGTGGAGGAGGGTGTACTGGGAACTGAACACAGGGAGTGCTGAGCTACACCCTCAATACTTTTTTTTTTTTTTTTTTTGAGACAGAGTTTCACTAGTTTGTCCAGGCCAGATGTGTGATCCTCGTGCCTCAGCCTTCCAAATGGCTGGAACTTCAAGTATGTACCATCATGTCCAGCCCTACTACTCTCTTTTTAGCTTCCTATGTAGGGCCTTCTGTGCCCACAGCTCTGCCGGCCTCTGCCTGGGTCCTGACATTCACACATCCACTAAGGCATACACACTTTTAGGCACTTAGTAGATATCCCAGCCTGCACTTCACCGCAGCTCCCTTGATTTAGAGAGCTGGGGAGTAGATTTGTCCTCCGCCCTAAGCTGTGCTTATCCTGCTGCTTATTTGCCCCGTGTCCCCAGCTTGATCGCTGTCACTTGCCTTTGGGTCATCCTGTCCCCTGTGTCCTGTCCTTCCTTCCAGGTCGTGGCTGCTGTGCTCCAAAGGCTATTGTAGCCTTTCTGCAGCCCAGCTGCTGGCTCCATGACCTCGTGGTTGGATTTGGGGATTTTCGTCTTCATTGGCCTCGCTGCTGCCAATCTCTCCTGCCTCCACTTTCATCCTACAGCTATTATGAGATTTATAGCTTTAATTATGTTAATTAAAATCATTAATTAACTAAGTTTTAATTTTGTTATTTTCCTGCCTAAATCTTCTAGAGTTTTCTCTTTCCTTTAGAATTAAATAATGCCTTCTTCCTAGCAACTGGTCCTTTAAAGTAGGTACTCTGTTTGACTTAATTTCTTTACACCTGGAGAGAAAAGACACCCCAGCCCCCAGAGCTTCGGTGCTGCCCGGAGTGCGCTGTGTCTTTGCTTGCACCTTGCCCAGCCCTAGGTGTGCTTCTTCCTTTCCCCTGCTGCGATCCCACCTGGTCTCAAGTGCATGTCTTCTGGAAGCTTTTCCTGATGGGTCTTGCCAGATGTGTTTTCTCTTTCTTTTAGATTGGCTTTGAGAAAGAGGTACAGATTCTAGCCTGGTCCATCTCTCTGAGTTATGGCAAAGCTGTGCTGAATTTGAATATCCTGGGAGTGGCAGGGTGAGTTTCCATGAGGCCTAACTGATGCTAATAAATTGTAGGTGTGTGGTTGGCATAAGGTAGCATGCGTGCCTTTGGACTTGGAATTAGTGGTCGTGAAGATATGATCACTGTCACTTGCCCGGCTATGGGCAAAGTCCTGGGTTTGATCCCTGGCAGGAGAACTTGTGAATAGAGAGGCTGGGCACAGTGGCTTTGCAGCTCTGGCTACTCAGGAGACTGACAAGGGGGGTCGCTTGAGCCTGTGAGTTCGAGATCACTCTGAACAACACCGTAAGAAAACCACCACTGCCGCCGCCACCGCCACTACCACCACCACCACTAAAAGATGTGGTGGTCCTTGAAGATATAGAATTAGGAATCGTGTTTCTAGAGATTGAAATAGATGAAACTTTGTTATCTATCTGTTGTATATTGATTTATTTTTTTAATTTATGTATTTGATATGGAGGAGTCTCATTACACAGCTTGGACTTGTAGTGACCTCCTGTTTTCAGTGTCCCCAGTGCTGCGATTACAGGCACGAACCACCACTCCCCGTGTCTGTAGTTGGCTCAGTGCACCCCTAGGGAGAGGCCGGTGTGATATGCACTGCTGGAAGTCGAATCCAAGGCCCTGCACTTGCCTAAGCAGGTGTTCAGTCCGCTGAACTATCTCTCTGGCCCTGTTTATGATTGTTTTGAGGCCAAGTCTAGTTCTTCAGTTCAGAGTGGCCTTGAACTCACCACATGGCCCATGTTGGTCTTGTACTTACAGCAGTCCTGCCTTGGCCTCTTGAGTGCTCGGTTATAGGCCTATGCCATGACGCCCAGATATGTTGTTTGTGGATCTGTACCACAAGTGTTAGTCTGTGAGCTCGCAGTGCCTCTAAGTAGTAGCTTGTTCTTGTGTTATTGTTTAGAAAGGCAAAGTGAAGCACTCGGCTGGCTCCTGCAGTGGTCCGGGGTTGCTGGAGCAGCGAGGCCCAGTGTGTTCCTGGGGCACCACCGCATCGCTCTCCCTGGCTCTCTAGTGTGCTGTGGTTGGCGATGTTCTCAGACAAAATCTTCCCGAGTGGCAGCAGAAATGGCCACAAACAGGCTTAAAGTCAATGCAATGTTTTGGGAGCCCACAGAATGACAAGAGAGGCCTCAGTGGAAATCACTGGAAGCCTCCATCTTTGCGTCTGTCACCCTAGCCAGGGGCACATGGGGTTTTGACCTTATTGGACTGAGGAGAAAAATTATAAGCTCAGACAGGTGAGGTGACTTATCCAGGGTCACACAGCACACCAAAGTGTCCCCTGACTACAGCCCGTGTTCTTTTAATTGCCTTATAGTGCTCTTGGACAGTGATGTCTTCTTGCATCTAAGGGTGAACCCCATTTTAGTGGCAAAGGTGGAGGAGCATACATTTGGGGCACCTACTCCCATTCTGAGAACCTTTAATGGCCTATCTCAAGGACACAGCTAATGCCCAGTTCCACTAAGTTCTTCCCATTTCCTTTAAACCCCAGTATTGATCTCAGAAGTATTACATTAAGTGAAAGAAATGAGGATCCAAGGCTGTGCACTGTGTGATCCTGTGCCTGTGATAGTCTCCAAAGGCAGAACGCCAGGCTGGGAAGGAGGTCGGTGGCTGCTGGGACAGGGTGGGGAATGAGGCCAAAGGGAAACGGGAGCTTTTGGAGGCAGTGTTCTGTTTTATACCTTGATGCTGCGGTGATTAAGAGATGGGTATTTGTCAGAATCTGTGGAGCAGTGTAATAAAATGGGTACATTTTATAGGCTGCAAATTGTTCCTCAGTGCAGACAACCCCGAGTCTCATATCCTGTTCGGGCCTGCGTCACAGTGGGATTTTCATCTTGGAAAGCATCACAGCTGTAGGCTGCAAGGAAACAAGTGGCTTTGAGAGACCACTCTAGCCCAGAATCAAGAATGAGAACGCCGAGTATTAGGATCACACGAGCGAAATTGACTCCACTTCCCTGGGAAAGAACCAGGTTGGTCCTGAGCTGAGGGGATCAGCAGCTCTTTGAGTGCCCCTGCCAACCAATCAGAGCAGAGAAGCTGAACCCCAGCTCTCCTCCCTCTGGCTGGGTCACAGGGAGAGGGGTCCTGGGCAGTGTAGGAGGCAGGATTGAGGCAGAGGGCTTAGGCACGCTGTGGGGTTGCAGAGCTGGAGAAATCAGTGCTGCGGGGGAATCAGTGGCGGTTCCATAGAGATGGTGCTGTGAGCGCAGTGCTTCCAGCCAGCCTAGAGGTGGGGAGGAGATCGGGCTCCTCTAAGGCCTCTGCCTGTCTGCACCTCCTTCCTGGCCACGCTGCCCATTCTTAGGACAGACACAGGTGCACCTTCCCCACCTTCGCAAGGACCCCTCATACAGCCAGGTGCAGCTCCGCGAGATATTTTCCATGCCAGTTACTTTCCTGTTTTTTCTTCTTCTCGCCGCTCCCTTCATCCTCTTTCTTTACTTCTTCTTCCTCCTCTAATTTTTTTTTTTAATGTATTTGGTGGTTACAGAGTCTTACTATGCAGCCCGGACTCACAGGGATTGTCCCAATTTCAGCCTCCCCTACACTAGGATTGGTACCACTATGCCTAGACTCTGTGGCTGGCTCAGCTCGCCCTGGGGGTGTAGGGCTGGCTCAGTATGTGGTGCCAAGGATCAAACTGTGATCCCTGCAATTGCCTAAGCAGGGTCTTTAGTCTGCTGAGCTATCTCATCAGTCCCTCCCCACCCCCAAATTTTTGTTTTTTGGTATTGGGACGAGAACCCAGACCTGTGCCCTGATCTACATCCCTAGCCATTTTTTATTTTTTATTTTGAGACAGAGTCTTTTTTCTTAAATCTTTTATTTATTTGGTATAGAGTCTCGCTACGTGTAGTGCGGTGGCGGCATAGCATGTAGCACTGGGGATCCGACCCTGGACCTTGTGCTTGCCAGACAAGTGCTTAGACCACCCAGCTATCTCCTCAGCCCTGAGACAGAATCTTGATGAGTTGCTTAAGTCATCAAGGCTGGATTTGAGCTTGCTCGCTGTCCTCCTGCCTCAGCCTCCAGGAGTGCTGGGGTTAGGGGCATGCGCCGCTGCGTCCGGCTCAGGCCAGTTTCTTCCAGACTCTCCTGCAGGGCTGTGTATCTTGTCACGATCTGGGCATTTCGGTTTCTCATTCAGATCTAACTATTCACTTGTGCACCCCCAGGCTTTGCTTTCTTCCTGCCCAACCTGGTTTCATCTCAAATCGTAGTTGTTCCACAGTGCAGTGTTACTGGGAGATTCCGTGTAATACACAAATTACACAGTAGCTTCTGAAATGCTAGTTGTCTTCTGCTCAATGAGTATCTTAACTGACAGGGAAGTAATAAATATGTTAGTTGTACATAAGCATTGTCTGATTTAAAGCACTTGATCAAAAATATATGCCTTATGTACAAGCAATTTTATTTTTTCTGAAACGGCCTTCAAACAAACCAACCATGTTGCTCACCAGTGGCTCAAGCTAAAGTGGGGGAGGGGGGACTGGAGTTAGGAAGCTGGTGTCAGCCAAGACAAGTGTGACAGCTTCCAACTGGGCCTGAGAAGGAGTCCTGGTGTGGGGATCAGGCTGCTGAGTGGAGCTCCAGGAGCCGGGCCGACTTCGAGATGGGTAGCCAGCAAGGACATTTTCCATGAGCTGGAAACTCGGGTTGAACAATATGCCCTGGAAGTGGGCCGACCCTCTAGCTGCATAAGCTTCTAAGAAACATTTCCTCATGGTTGTTTATAGTTTGCTTCTAGCATACACAGATCTGACACTTTCTGGCTTTAAAGTTGCACACAAAGCATCCCATTCGTTGTGGAGAGTGAGACAGGGTCCCTGTCCAACTGTGGACAAATACCAGGGCCTTCCAAAGGTGGATGTCCCAGAAGAGTGGAGCCTGGCTGTGGTGGATAGAGAGGAATCTCCCCTGGGCAGGGCCAGCAATGGATGGATTGAGCAAGGCCCATCCTCCCGGCGGGCCCCACTGGCCAGCCCTGTGACCATACTGGCTTGGCACCGCATGTGCCCTGGCATGTGCATGCATGTTTGGGCCTGAGCCTGAGCTGGCCAGGGTAGCTGACAGGCTGTGGGCCATGGGCTGTGGGTTCAGAAGGGCAGGTTCGAGGGGCGGCCGGATGCTGTTGCAGCACAAGAGACCCTACGACTGGAGAAGCTCCACAGGTCAGCACAGCCCTCGCAGTGGGCTTGTGAGGGATGAGCAGAGCCTGTGGGTGCCGAGGGTCCCCACATACAGAAGACCGAGGCCGTGTGTGTCGCTTGTCTTCTGCTTGACCTATGGGGGCCCTGGAGGGCCTGTCTCGTGCCTGAGGAATATCAGAGAAGTGGCGAAGGGGAGGCTGCAGAGCACTTTCCCCTTCCTGTTCCACAGTGAGCTCCACCTCCTGCTCAGGGATGTTGTGCAGAGTGCAGGGATGGTTAAGGAGAGCCGCACCAGACCCAAAGGCTTCAGGGCACAGGAAGCCTTTTTTTCTTTCTCTTTTACTTTTTAAAGAGAATAAAATATGGTAAACAAACAAACAAACAAACAAACCACACAACCCAATAACGGAAATGATACAGAATCTCACTAAACAAATAACAGCAATTCAACAATGACTGTTATATTGCATTATTTTGTCTTCAAATAAGCATGCAAAATTGGTTAAAATTATCATAAGAAATTAAAAAGGAGAAAAAAATATTTAAGCATTAGCTGCTCCTTTCAATAGACTAGGAGAAATCAGCAATGTACTTACCCAAGCTAGCCTGTACATACCTAAATGTATCGTTTTTCCCTTCCTTCTTTCTTTCTTTTGTCCTTTTCCTCATCCCAGTTGTTCCTTCCCTTTAAACAGATTCTCTCTCTTTCACAATACGTATTGTACCGTTCAGATTTTATTTGCCCTTTCAGGCACCAGTGAGACAATATGATGTTTACACATGCGGGTCTGATTTATTTCATGTACGAGGATGGCCTGTAGTTGCACTCATTTGCTTATAAAAGCTTCAAGTTCATCTGTTTTTTTAATAGCTGAGTAATACTCCATTGTGTAACAATAGCACATCTTTTTTATCCATTCCTCAAGTGATGGGCATTTATGTTGTTTCCAAGACTGAGCTGTGACAAATTGCGCTGGTGTCAGCGCACAACTATTGCTGTGGTATGATGTCTTCAGTTCTTTTGGAAAAATACCCAGCAAAGGTAGCCTTGAATAAAAAGGTAATCCATAGAATGGGAACAATATTTCTAATCTATATATTCAAGAAAGGGCTCCTATTAAAAATATGGAGGGAGTTCACACACCACAATAGCAAAACCAAAATCTGAAAACTACTCAACCCACTAAACTGCCCCTGATAAACTTGCAAAAAGGCAAAGGACCCGAACAGACATTTTTCTGAAGAAAATATACTGATGGTCAATAGATACCTGAAAATATGATCAGCTTCACTAATCATCAGGAAGATACACATTAAAACTAGTATCAAAAAGTCAAAAGAAAACATAGTTTTCTTATATTGGTACTTGTAGTGAAAAGGAAGAACTTCAACATGATTGATAGGGATGTGAGTTGATAAGGTCCTTATGGAAAGTAGTATGGAAATTTCTGAAAAAACAAAAACAAAAACAAAAAACTCCTAAAAATACAACTACTGTGGGATCCAGCAAAAGGAATAAGACCCCTGTTTGGAAGAACCTGTGTGCCTGTGCCTTGCCCCGTGGTGCGCAACAGCCACACACGGGAGCATCCTGTGTGTCTCTCAGCGAATGGATGGATGAAGAAAATCTATTTTCAGTGGAGTATTATTTGGCCTTCTAGAAGGAAGTTTTGCCATTTATTACAATAGGGATGGACCTGAAGAACATTCTGGAAAGTGAAATAAGCCAGTCATAGAAACGTAAGTTCTATAGAATCTAAAGAAGTCAAGGTCTAGAATAGAGAGAGTAGAATAATGGTTCTCAGGGTTTGGAGAGTTAGATCAAAGGGGAGAGACTGGTGAAAGGTTTTAAACTTGCAGATTACAGGATGAACAATGTTAGAGACCTAATATACAGCTTGGTGACCGTGGTTAATAACAGAATAGATCTTAAATATTCTCACCACTGAAAAGTGGCTAGGTGCGGGGAATCAGTTAGCTTGCTGGTGGTAATCATTTCATAATGAATATGTATTTTAAAGCATCAGAGAGTGAGTGGAGTGTCATGGTACGTGCCTATAATCCCAGCCCTCTAGGAGGCTGAGGCAGGAGGACTGGAAACTTGAGCCTAGCCCAGCCCAGGCAAAATAATAACATCCTGTGTTCCTGTCTCTCAAGAAAAAGGTTTGGGGATGGAACTCAGTGGGAAGGCTGTAGGGTCCAGATCCTAGTGTCTCCTCCACTCAAATTTAAGTTTTTGATCCATCACCCCTTGATCAAGTTGAAAGGGGGACTTGGAGTTTTTTTTTGTCCCTTGCTATTCTTACCCTTGCGGACAGAGATCCAGGAGCCTTGGAAGCGAGCTCAGTGCTTTTCTGCCTTTGAAGTTGCTCCCTAGATGGAGACGGGAACCAGCAGGAGCTGCTGTAGGAAGTTAGCTCATCCCTTCCCACTGAGCCAGCTCTGGTTTATCTTTCGGCTCCTGCCCTGCCCCGCCACATCTGTGTACATTTACTTGTTCCTCATATCCCCGTTGTGGGTGTGGGTATTCCCATCCCACTGCTGCTTTCAAAACCCTGCCCCAAGCAGGAGGCTTTTTAGACTGCATTTAGCCCCAGTGGCTTGAGCCAACACATCCACATTAGCAGACTCCGCAGAGACCTTGATTCCGGCTCTGGTCCCTGCAGATGTTCTGTTAACTCTTGAGCCATAGACAGAGGAAGCTGGCCTGATCCGAGACACCCGAGTGCCAGAATGACCTCATCACTGGGCCTGGCGAAGGGCGTGGAGCCCTGAACCTACCGGAAGGAGCCTGACCCTGAGAAATAAGTGCGTTTGAGAATTTTTTTCCTTCGAGATAATGTATCTAATAAGAATGACGTATAAGAAAGAGGCAGACAGCCAGCCCTGGGTTCAAATCCTGACTGATCACAAGCTGGACAACTTTGGGCTTATTACTTGATGTTTCTGATCAACATTCTTGGTCTGTAAACTGGGAGTGGTGATACTAACCTTGAGGATTGTCGTAATAACAGAGATTGCATCTGTGAAGTCCATGGTCCAGGACTGGGGCCCTCCCCATCAATGGTATGATCATTGTTAGGATTGTGTACTGAGTGGAGAGTTGGCAAGGTTCGCTGTCCAAAAGCTTTCATTCCTAAAGAAGGCAGTGTTTCTCCCCGTCACCCCAATTCCAGCCACTCATCAGAATTGCATGGCATGAGTTTAAAAATGCACTGGCCTGGCTTTTAAGTCCTGATGGTTCTCATTTGTGAACTGTAAACGGTGCCCTAGAAGCTGTGTTCTTCAAAGTACTCCAGGTGCTTTCAAGATGTCCTCTAGTTTAATCAGATGAAAGCATTGCCCCAAACAGAATACAGGCAGTGGTGTGGGGTGCTGTGGGGTGCTGTGGAGCATGGGGCAAGCTAGGGTTGCAGGAAGCCCCTTTTTCCTGGGACCTCTGAGATTAGAGGTCTTCCAGTGGTCGCTGTTGGTTATGGGGTTCCTGGGAGCCATTGCAGTCTTCCCTCCTGCAGAGATAGAGGCAGGTGGTGGTGGGCAGGTGGTGGGCCCCTGGGACACAGGGGCCTCCTTCATCTCCTTGGAGTCGCATGGGCCCACCTCATAGCCCCCCACAGTACTTCAGAACTCTGGCTGGAGCACCAGGTTTGAGGGGCTGTCTTTGCCCATGTGTTATAGTTGTTCCCCTTGCTCATCCTGTATAAAAGCACTGTTCTTCCCTGAATCCTGCTCACCCCTTCACACTGTCCTGTGACACCTGATATCTGGACCTAGAAAAAGTGAAGGATTTGCTTTTAGCTGTGTATATCACCAGCACAGATAACTGTCTCTCCCCACCACTCCGCCCCATGGATCTAGGTACAATATTTAAAAATTCTCCTCTTGCTTATAACCATGGTTAATGTTGTTTCTGGTGGTAATGGGATGACTGGGAGATAGAGTTGGGCCCTGATGTGCCTCTTGAGTGTAGCTCCCAGCACAGAGACACAGATAACACTGACAAACAGCCTCAAAGAGCATCTCTGGTATCTGAGCAGTGGGGAGACGGGGGAACTGGAACACGCTCAGGGTTCCAGTCTCTGCATTTCAGTTTGTTTGGCATCTGATTTCTTTCACTGCATTTCACTTCTTTTTGGCCCTGACCTTTTGTACTAATTTAAATGGATGGTTTAGGAGCTCATTATCGATGGAATTACAAGCCTATGGACTTTTACCATAGTAAGATTATTTCTTACTTATAAGTTAGCATGCCAGTTATCATTTGCCTACCAGTGACAGCTTGAAGAAACCACACAGTAGAACAAAAGGGAAGTAGACAGCAGTCCTAAGCGCGCCTCTCTGTTTTCTGAGATGTTTTTCTCTCCCCTTTTCTCCTCTCATTTCCTCCTTTCTTTCAGCTATGATCTGTATGTGTAAAGGTGGTTTCAGCTCTCTCCAGCCCCATGGCCTTAAGTGCCCACTCTGGGTTATGATTCCTCATGCCTGCTTCCGTCCACACCTTTCCTCCCCTAAGCTGGATGCGTGCGTCTAAGTGTCTGGGCCCCTGACAGCTTCTGTCATCCCGCCTGCCCAGATCCATGTACTTGGTTCACCCCCGGAAATGTCCCATTCTCAGGGTCAAAAAGAGCACCTGGCATTCAGGGGGCAAATCATCATGGAAGGAAGAATCAGAAAATGAAAGTGTCCCCACTGTCTGCACGGTGTTAGGCACAGATGCAGTCCCAGCTCGGTGGCGCCCTTCATGTGTGTGACAGGTGAGGTGCCTCTTGCCGTCTGCCTCACAGAGCCATGGGGTGGCTGGTGTGCGCCAGGATGAAGGCGAGGAGGGCCCGCGTCCCCTCCTCGCCCTGAGTGCGAGGCGTCACGTGGTGCACCTTCTCCACAGCCTCACAGGGCCATTCTGCCCAGCCTTTATTAAAACCTTCCTGACACATGTCCGTCCTGTCTACTCAGATGATTTGCCACAGGTGCTCCTCTCCACAGAGCCTGGCTTCCTCAGCCTCCTAGGAGGGTGCCTGCATTCCCTCCCGGCAGCCTCCTTTTGGGGTCCCAGTGCTGGGTTGCCTCCCTTTGTTCCCCAGGTCCTTGCAGACTCTTTCACCTTTCAGGTCAGTCCCTCTGCCTCCTGCAGGTCTCCCTCACTGCCGCTGCCACTGTCGCTGCCACCACCACAGGCAGCCACACTGCTTACTCACTTCCCAGATTTCTCCAGTGCTCACCTTCTTTGGGGTTCACCTGGCTTCGTCCTGAAGCACTCATCTCTTTTCTTCAGAAGCTACAACCCTTTGATCTGGGATATCTGGTCATCCTTTTCTGTGTTAAGCATGAAACACCTGGATTTTATTTGCACAAATAAAAAAAAAAAAGTGGTAAGACACCCACAACATAAACTTCACTGCTATAACTGGCCCAAGTGTCCAGCTCCGTGGTGTTGAGGGTCCAGGCCTTGGAACTCTTTTCATCTGGCAAATCTAAAGTCCCATGCCTCTTGCTGTATAGCTTGGATGGTGGACACCCCTGAAGGACCTTGTGGTAAAGGCTGGGTTCCCAGAATGGCACTGTTGAGTGGTGGGGGACTCTTTAGAAGGCTGGGCTGACTGAGGAGGTCCTGAGGCCATGGAGAGGTGGTGTTGGTGGGGGGCTTGGGACCCTGGGCACGGCCTCTTCCTGGCCGCAAGGAGAGCAGTGTGCTCTGCCGGGCACTCCCTGCCTGGCCATCTGATATACCCATCTGAAGGCTAAAGGAGTGTGTCTCCCTGATCTTCACTGGAGCTTGGTAAACTGTGAGCCAAGGTAAGCTGTTTATCATTTCAAATTAATTTCCACAGATATTTTGTTACACTGCAGAAAGCTGAGTGATGCATCCCTTAAACACTCTTTTCCTACCCTTCAATTTCCTATCAGTTGACAAGCGAAGGCATGTGGTGTAGGACTAGAGCCATATTACACTTGCTTTTTTTTGTGACTAGCCTATTTGACGTCACACAACACTTTCGGGGTTCATCCACATGTCAGAATTGCCCCCTTTTTAAGGTTGGTTAGTATTGCAATGTGTACATATTTCATGTTCTGCTTTTCCATGAATGGAACTCTGGCCATGTCTATATTTTGGCCTTTATAAACATAAACACATAAATATTTCTTTGAGATGTCATTTTCAGCTAGGTCTAAGCACCTGGATGGCCAGCACAAGCGCCCAGATTCAATCCCTAGTACCACACGCTATACCTGCGTGGGGAATGCCATGGCAGCTACTGAAACCGGGTGTGGTGGCACATGCCTGTAATACCCGTGCTGGGGCGGCTGAGAGAGGAGGATCACTATGAGCTGTGTCGGGAGGCCCTGTGCCAAATAAATAAGTTTTTTTTTTTTTTTCTCAATTCTTTGCATTTTGTACCCAGAAGTGAAATTTCATGTAATAATTTTAGTTTCGATTTTAAGGAACTGTTGGGCTGTTTTTCCTAACAGTTTCACATTTGCATCAGCAGCGTACGAGGGGTTTCAATCTCTATACACCCTTATCCATGCTTTTTGTTTTATTTGCTAGTAGCCGAGATTTGCATCTATAACTATTAGTGATGTGCTTGACATCTTTTCATCTACTTCCTGGCCACTTGTATGTCTTGTTTGGAGAAATATCTTTCACAGCTGTTGTCCATTTTTAAACTTGGGTTTTGTGGTTACTGAGTTGTAGGAGCTCTTTATGTATTTTGCATACTACCTGCTTATCATATAGGTGACTGCAACAAGCATCTACTTTTGATATGAAACTAATTGATAGCCCCTGGCCAGATGTTACAGGATGTTTACTGGAAGCCCCTCAAATGCTGTCAGGAAACTTCAAAGAATATCTTTGTGTATTTCTTTGGTCTTGGTACATCATAGTTCAGGCTGACCTTGAACTCACAGTGTAACCCAGGTTAGCCTCACGCTCATGGCGATCTTCCTGCTTCAGCCTCCTGAGAGTTAGGATTATAAACATGCACAACCACACCTATCTAAAAAAAATATATTTTTGACCGCTGGATACATATGACCGGCATTCTGCATGCCTCGTCTCCTGCAAAACTCAGAAGCCTGTAGGATATATCCTGTCACTTTCACTTCACAGGGGAAGGACCTAAGACTCAGAGAAATCAAGTAGGTCCCCTTGCCTAGTAAGTGGCATAAATAGGGTGTGAAGCCACGCCTGCCTGCCTGTCCACCCCCGCCCCAGGCTGTGTGAGAGAGTGTGAGCGAGCTTCGCACGTGTACAGTTCATCACTCTTAGCTGGCGTTCATTCAAGACATCCCAGTGCCCGGCAAGCAGGCCACTGCCGGCATCCTGACTCCGCAGGACGCCACCTTTCTCCAGGTGTGTGCCTCAGTGTGACTCAGACACTTTCCTCAGTCTGCCTGGGGACAGTGAAGCCTCTGGCTTGGCCACTTCTCTCAGCTCCTCTGTTCGAGCTTAGTTATTCTCAGAACCATTCCCCCACCCCTATAGAGTTTGATTAACGGAAGTCTGGGGGTATAATCTGGGCAGGCTGGACAGGCACAAGCCAAGTCCCCTCCCCCCGAAACAGCAGCATCCCTGGGGGCTAGACTGGGCAGCAGACACAGTTGGGGAGTATTGGTCAGTGTTGGGCCTTTGAAAGCCAAGTTGATGGTGCAGTGCAGGCTCTCGGGACTCTGACAGCAGACGAGAAAGAATTTAGTGAGCTTCTGGTCATTGCTTCCCGCTGTAATGTGTGCTAGGTAAAGCCAACCGATTCAGCGTTAGGCTGAGCAGGTCATACTTAGGAAGGATACATGCTACACACAGGTGCTGCGGTGCAGCCATGGCCCTGAGATGTGATCTTCGTAGCCTCCGCTGACTTAGGAATCAACCACACAGCCTCCCAAAAAAAAAAAAAAAAAAAAAAAAAAAAAAAAAAAAAAAAAAAAAAAAAAAAAAAAAAAAAAAAAAAAAAAAAAAAAAAAAAAATGCCCACTAAAATCTAAGAGCGCTTTGCAGCCTGGAAGGGGGATTGCACTCGACCGGGCATGGCATTCAGGTGCCATGCATTGGCTGGTTTTAAAATGATAGCACCCAGACTGAGCACTGAATAGGAAGTGCTTCATGAACAGGGTCCTGTTTAACTTTTTGTAACCACACTACGGAGTGTAGGCACCGTTCTTGGTGACGTGGTCTCACAAGTGGTAGCCACCAGCCTGGTTCTCCTTTGTTTCCAAAGTCTTTGGACACCCCTCCCCCCAACTGGTGCTAAATTACATCTTCACTACCAGGTCCTCAGGGAGACAGAATGCAAGCTGATGGGAGGTCAGCACACATCTCTCACCTTTGCCCAGGCGGCTTTCTTCCACCGAGATATTTGGAGGGGGCAAGAACTGTCTAAGAGGACAGGCCTTTCCCTGGGAGAGCATATATTTGGCATTAAAGGAAATCTTACTGCTGGTAGCCTAAATCCTTTCTGTGAGGCTGACTTCCTTAGCTCTTAAGTGGTGAATAACGTATTAATTCTAACCACTCCCTTGTCCCCAAATAAAAGGCTTGTTCTGCCCTGTTGGAGTTTTCTTCTCTTAAAATATTGGTGAAACACATACACAGCATACCACTAGTGACAGTGTATTCACAATGTGTTATATGACTATCACTATTATTTGGTTCCTGAATGATTTCACTACTGCCAAGGAAACCCTGTCTTCACTGAGCAGCCATTCCCCCACACCTCCCTTCTCCAGCTCCTGGGAACATCAATCACTCTCTATCTCTAAGGCCTTACTGACTCCGGGCGTTTCGTGGAGAGGAACTCATGCGGTGTGTGGCTTTGTGTGTCAATTGCTCATGTTACCACCCATGGTTCTTCTCCATATCAGAATTTGAAGACCTGTTGTGCTACCCTGGAGCCTTGGGAGCCGAGTTTCCTGGTAGGGGACAGCTTGGAAGTCAGAGAAACGAAGGGCGTTATTGGTGTCTTTGAACTTCAAGGTTGTTGGGAATAGTTAGTGAAATGGCCTCATGTCTCTTGCTTTTGGTCTTGAGCGAGTTATTTACTATTTCTTCACTTTGCTTTGCTTCCTTCATAAGGTGGAAAAATAGTGGCATCTGTGGCCGTGGTGTTGCCTAACGGTCAGTGAGGCGATCTGGGGTGTTGCCCAGTGTGCTTTAGTGCTGCATGTGAGGAGTGTGTGTTTGCACCCACAACTTAGACTGAGGCCACATTGTTCACAGGAGCCATCATGGAGGCTCTGGGTGAACTTTTCCCTTCCTGCCTTCCATCAGGCCCTGTGGCCTGTCTAACCCTGGGCCTTAGTTCCTATTCTTTTATCTGTTGAGATGACTTTGCAGTCTTCACCATAGGCAACACCCTTCTCCCTGCTTTGAGCTTTTCATCCGCCACAGTAGCGTAAGCACCGTAGCGTTGTCCTGAGGCTTATCTGGCCTAATGAGAGACTGAGATGGTTCCTCCTACTCAGTAATGATAATGAGATAATAAGCATGTTTGTGTGGGTGACAACTAAGCAGTCACTGGATATGCTGTTGTCATCCTATTCTATCATCCTGTTAGGACCATTTCACAGACCTGTTTCCCAATTAGATGCAGATTCCTCGAGGACAGTACCATCCATGTCTTCTTAAGCCTATATGTTGCTACCGATGCCTAGCACAACTCTTCATAGGAAGACAGTGAGTTGTTTAGTGAGTTCAAATGCAGTCCACTTCTGACCCAGTGTGCTGAGCATGAGTGTGTGTGTGTGTGTGTGTGTGTGTGTGATCCTTACTTGGCCTCAGCTACTAATTTGGTTTCTGTACAGTTCCTGTGTATAACTCTGGCTTTGCTAATCAAATCTGAGGAGTCAGGTCTCCAAAGATGGCCTGTTGATCTTCCACAGCACTCAATATAAGGTTGGTTAGACAGAATTGGATTAACACATCCCTGGTGAATGTAACTAAGTTGAAAGCATTACCCAAGCTACATTTTTGAAAATACAGAAAAGAACGTTAAAATCTCCCATCACCTTACCTCCAGTAACCCTTTAGCTCCCACCTCTCAAGCCAACCCCTGGTTCACTTGAAAGCAAGTCAGTATCCTAGGTAATAGCAGGCGTTTCTGGAGTGGCTGTCACATGCTAAGTGTTCATCTACGTCGCTCAGATATAATTCCTGTGGCAAGGCAGACGCTATTATCCCCACTTTACAGGACAGAAAACTGAGGTACAGAAAAGTGAATCCACTCAAGGCCACAGGGTTTGTAAGTGGAGGAGCTGAATTCTAAACCCAAGCAGTCTGGCTGCAGGGTCTCTCTTTAGCTCTAGGTTAAGCTGCTTTGTGTCTATGTTTGTTTCCACCCACGGGGTCACCTACACACATGCCTTCCTGGGTTTGATGACACAGTCTAAACCTGGGCCCCAAGGTAGCTGGGCTTTCTTTCTTCCTTGCTCTCGCTGCTTCTGTGCTATTAGGACAATCACTTCATCTCTCTGAGCTGTTTTCCCATTTATGAATCTGGAGCCAGTCTTAGTGCTCTCCATTATTCAGCCAGAACGTTCTGTGATTTTAGGAATTAAAAACAGAAGCGAGCGCTTGCTTCTCTGCACGTCCCTCCCTCCTCCCCGCTCTCCTCTTGCCCGCACCTGCAGGCATATTATCTTCTGCACCATGCAGGCGGTCGGTCAAGTCACCCTGACCCAGGGCCCTCCCCCGCCACCCTGAGCCTGCAGAAGCTGCCTGCTAGCTGAGAGCATGCATGCCCTTGGTGGGGCTTGCTGAGGAGCGGGCTTAGTGGCTTATGTAAGCTATTAAGATCCCATTGATTTTAAGGGAGTTTGCATCCTTTGAACTGCAGATGGGGCCCGCTAGTGTTTATGGGGCTTCCCGGAGGGTAGGTTGAGGAGAAGGATCCACAGGGTTGATGGGGGCTTTTCTGGGCACACATATATAACTGGGGCCGTCAGTTTGTCTCTTCCTCTGCCAGCATCCCGGGTCAAGGCAAAGGCAAAGCGCTGAGTTTATCTGAGCACCATGTAGCACAAGTGTACCCCTGTTGTGTGTATGTGACATGTGCCAGGGTAATGTCTGGGTCACCTAGCACCACAGGACGGCGAGTCTCCAGGTCTCTGAAAGGCTAGTTAAAATAGTCAACCTGGACCCATGAACCCCTCACTTTAATCCTCAGAGGCCTGGGGGTCAGCCTGACATTTGTTGTCGCTGTTCTGCTGTCATTGGACCAGGGCCTTTACACTGACTTGTATCCCCAGTCCTTTTTATTTTTATTTTTATTGTTTTGAGACAGGGTTCTGGCTAAACCACCAAGTTTCCAGGCTGGGCTTAACCTGGTGATGCTCGTGCCTCAGCCACCAGAGTGCATGGCTCCATGCCCAGCTGACAGTTCACATTTCTAACAGGTTCTGAGGTGGTTCAGAAGTGTTGATCCAAGGGCCACGCTTTGCCCTATAGCAGAATGTTATGGTAAACTTCACGTCCCTTTCAGTGAGAAACTGGAGCTAAACTAAGACCTTCCTGGGCATGTGCTTATGTAAAATATAAACCCCAGTATCCTAATATTCAGAGAGAAGAACCACACCTCTCCTTGATCTGGAGTCCTAGTTACGCCCATCCATTCCTGTGAGAGGCTGACCTTCAGTGTGGTCTGAGACCCTGAGAAGTGAAGTGTGGCCCCGTGCATTGTCCTGGCAGCCTGCCGCCTCCCTCTCGTGGACTGTATGCTCCTAGTGTGCTTCCTTCCCTGCCTGGAGCTTAGCAAAAAATAAAATGAAAAACCAAAACGTTCTTATTCAAATCCTCACAACTACAGAAATAAGAAGAGTACAGCAGTGAGCTCCTGTCCTCTCGTCTTCTTGATTTTCAACATTTTTGCTGTGGAAGTATGGTAGAGCCGGTCCAGACATTCTAACATTCCCCTCCCAAATATTTTTGACATCTCTTTCAAAAAATGGCGTTTTCTTGCATAACCACAAAACCAAGACCACAGCTAACAATTCCAGTAGTTCATAAGTATCCTCCAGCCCCCAATCTGGGGGCTCAGATTATCCCAGTTGTTCCCAGACATCTTTGCAGTTGGCTTAAAAGACCAACAAGACCCACGTTCACATGGCTTTGTACTGTCAGTGTCTCTTCCCTGCCGCTTTTCTTTCTGGGGGCTGGGATGTGGCCTCTGCTCTGGGCTGGTGCTAAACACTGCTAGCTACGCAGGGCTGTTGAGATGAACGGCAAGTAGCAGGTTTTGAGTTAAACAATTCTGACGCGGGAAGTGGAAATGGTGTTTTATTCTGTTTATTTTGATCCGAACAGGCAGGGAGGCCAGGTGCGATTTCTCGATGCAGGAGTTATCTAGGTTGCCCGGGGTAGAGAAGGAAGCCTCAGCTTTTAGGACTATTGATTGTTAGCTCTTGTAGGGTGTGTGGGGGGTGTGCTGGTCTTTTTCTTCACCTGTTTGCCTCTTTCCCTCTGCTACATAGTCAGCCTTCTTTGAGGCTTTGTGGATAGAAAATATCCCTTGGAGCTCTGGGCTTGAAAGTGCGCGCACCTAGTCGGCTTGGGTGGCCTGGGTTCTTGCCAGGATGATGATGAATAAATATGCTGTGCTGCCGCTCCCTTCCACACCCTCTGGCAGCCCTGCCCCGCCTGCTCATCCCTCACGGAGGGGCTTCTGAACACATTACCGACTTCTCATTTAGCCACCCATCCAAATCAAAGGTCCTTCACGGCAGTGGAAATGCCATGGTGTACCCGTGGATTGCAAAGCCAAGCTGTCCTGTGTCACACAGTGTCAGCTGTGCTGCCATATGGCCCCCAGCGCTTTGCTGGCTGAGGCTGCCAACCTCGAAATGGGTGAGGATAGAGGCGGGAGGCTGCCAGGAGGGTGGGACTTTTCTGGACAGGGATCAGATTGTGCGGGGCCTCAGGGTTTTTTTTTTTTTTTTAACTAGGGGTTCAGCGTCAGAAGATGGCTCTGTGTCATCTGGCCAGAGCCTGGCAAGGGAAGTGTAGAGGTGAGGGGCGTGTGCTGGAGGGTTGCCTCATTGTGGTCAGGGCAGCCTCCTTTCTGTCTTCCAGGTCCCTAGGGATGGGGATAACAGTCTCACTCTGCCTCCTTGTCCAGTCTTCCAAGGGGATCTAGCAGGACACCAGCCACATGATGCCTCCGTGGCTGCAGCTTCATCCTTATCCTCCTTGGGACTGGAGGACCACTCTCTTGCTGCTTGGCACACACTGGTGCTCAGTAAATGCAGATATCTTACCACACCCCAGGAAAAGGAGGGCAGCATCTCTGTGGTGAATTAGGTCACCTGTCCTAAGTGCAAAATAAGTGAAAAAAAACAAAAATAAGTCAGAGGTGGTGCAGAAGTCACAGGGAGCTGGCACCACCCAAAGCTGGTGCTTTGCTGTGCGGTGACGGCTCACGGCTACTGCTGTTCTGAGAACGCTGCTCCATACCCTGTTGCTCATCTTTGCCTTCCTGGGGCTGGCAAACCATCACTAGATAGAGCTCATATTTGTTATGGCAGTTATGAGGTCATTTAGCAGTATTTCATTTGTCCCCATGTCTTATCCCTGAAGTCAGATGAAGACAGCGTTTCGTACTCACCCTTGCTTCCCTTCACAGCCTGGTGCGGTGGTATCTGCATGCTAACCGGGGTGCCGAGCGCTTGTGCTCTTGGTTCAGAAAGGGCTTCTCTCTGGACTCCCGATCTCTGGGGCCTGGATCATCGGGACAGCACTCCTGCAGGCGACTGGACAGGGTGGCACTGGGAGGCTCTGCAGCGGTGGTGGTGGACGGAGCCCGAATTCTGTGTTGGGAAGATCAGAGGTGACTTTGAAATCCCATTGCAGACAGCAGTAAGGAGGTGTAGCTAATCAGCGTGGAACCCCTGGCTTCTGGGCGCTGACTAGACAGACACACAGCATGCCGGCCAGGACTGTGTGGATGACCCCAGGGAGGGCTGGCACCGGCATTCTTCAGGCGTGATGTTGACTTCTGTTCTTGGGGACACCAAGGGGAATGAGTGGAGCCGAAACAGAGAGACATGCGCGCTCGTCAGCCTTTGGTCAGTATTTCCTGGCTTCCCGAAGCGAAGAGAAGGGCCTGCAAACACCAACCAATGGAGAAGGCAGGAAGGAGAGGATTAAGAGCTCTCACCCCAGGCTCTAGCAGTCTTGTTGGAGAGGAAATTCTGGGATGGCTGGAGAGGATGGGCAAGGGCAGAGGCTCATCCCTAGAAAAGTAATAATTGTACAACCATTTTGTCAATTTCCTAAAATGTTAGCTATGAATTTACCGTGTAGTGCAGTCCTGCCTCCCTTAGCTGTGTGCCCAGGTCTGACTTGTACCAGGGACCCCAACACTTGCTTGTCAGGAATTACCTCATATGCAGAGTTGGGTAGTTTCCACTCCTACCTTTGCTCAGCTGCAGCCTTCTGCATGAATTTTCATGGCAGTTTCTCGAGGAGGAGCCCTCTAAACTGAAAAGAGCTCAAACATCCATTAGGAGGGAACGGGGGTGATGGCATGCCCGTTCAGCATGGAACCATCTAGTCAGCACTCAGAGAGGGATGGATGGCTCTCTGCATAATTATGCTGAATGCAAAAATCCAGACATAAAAGGAAGCAGAGTATTGTGATTCCGTTTCTGTAGAAATGAATCGGTAGAAGAAAAATAAATAAATAAATCGATTTGGGGCGGTACCAGGAACCAATCTCAGGACCTTGCGTTTTCTGTATCCTCAAACCCTGTATTATTATTTTTTTTTTTTAGAAGAGTGACTTAAATACAAAATGCATTTGGCAGAGTTAAAAAAAATAATGCTTATTGAAAGTGTTCATGTTTAATTGTTTGACCAATCTTACATACCTATATCCATTAATCTAAACAGATTTGATGATGAAAATAGGTATGCAACCGTTGTTAACTTTTTCTTGTTTTGAAATTCTGTGCTTTATACTCTTGTTTGTTACTGTTTTTCTGCCTTTGTTTCTGCTATTTTTACTCTTTAAAATAAAATTAAATCTAAAAAAATAAGAATCGGTAGTGACAGTCAGTAAAACAGTGGTTGTCGTGGTGTAACTTGGGCCAGAAAGGGCAGGAGCGAGAGATGACCAAGGCCCAGAAGAAACTTCGGGGCCTGGAGGCTGTGCTCACTGCGGGCTTCTGGGAGGGTTCAGGCGTACATGCGTATCAAAGCTTATTGAAGTGTGCTCTTTAATTAATTGTGTTTGGAATCCCTCAATAAAACGTAAAAACAAATAAAAGTGGGGGTTGGGAGGGCCAGTGAAGTTCAGTGAAACTAAGCCGTTTCATTATGGTGAACTTAGTTGACAGCTGTGTCTCAGTGTCCATAGGGAAGTGGCTTCGGGACAGCCCCTGAACCCCAGCGCTACCCACATCCAAGAATGCCTGAGCCTCGCAGGATGAGGTATTTGCGTATAGCCTGTCCGTGTCCTGCTGTGCACTTTAACACCCTCTGGATCGCCGGTACACCTCATGCAGGGCCAGTAGTGGTTGTGTAATACAGGAATGACGGTAGGAGAACGCTGCAGGTGTTTAGTGCAGAGCAAAGAAGTTTTAAATAATCTCGACCCATGTTTGGTTGAATCACTGATGTGATGATGTGAAGCTCCTGGATACAGAGGGGTGACTCTGTGCTCTGATCCCTGAGCTGGCATTATTTCATTTCAGTGGGAATTAGAGAAATTAGATGACCCAGGATGGCATGGGAGGACCGTCTTACAGGGCAGTGTGACAGAGGCAGGCCCACACCAAAGGTAGGCCCAGGTGGAGGCACACGGCGGCAAAACCACTGCCCTCTGTGACGAAATGGGATGCCCAGAAGGATGAGTCCGTGGGGGCGGGCATCAGAGGTGGAGGTGTCACCCGATGAAGGAAGGCTGCACTGCGAAGTGATGGATGAGCAACAGTTAAAAGACAGGGTCACCTAGCTGGGTGTCCTGGCTGCATACTCAGGAGCTAGACACATCTGCACAAATGACCTAACTACTCCAGGCCTTAGTTTTTTATAGCTCTTACTTGACAGGATTAGAGTAACTATTAAATGGGTTAACATGTGAGAGGTACTCAGAACCTTTGGCATATACTAAATGCTCAATAAACATCATTACTTACCGTTATTGCTATCATTATTATCAGTTATCAGGCAGCACCTTGAGGGCCAGGGTCGTTAAGAAGTCAGCCGTGGACATAGTGGGAAGGGCCTCTGATAAAATATTTAAGCAAGTGCGGCTCTCCTACCTTGCCCTACCTCCAGGCCTCCGCACTTGTCAGGGCAGCTCTGATTGGAAGAGTTCTCTTTGAGGTACTCAGCTGGCTCATGCCCCCACCGGTTTCAGGTCTCTGCAGAAATGTCACCTGATCCAAGGGGCCCATGCTGTCGACCATAATGAAAATAGCAGTCCCTCCCATTCCGCCACATAACAACGATATGTACGTGTTGGCTTCATTTTTGCCTTTCCTCTGCTGGCGTGTAAGCCCCGTAAGCCCCATGAGCACAGCACTTTATTTTTTTCTACTGCTGTGTCCTCTGGGTCTGGCACACCTTTTGGACTATAGTAAATGCTCAGTAAGTTGTTCATTGACTGAAAGATGTGTGAAGCTGTGTCAGGATTGAGTCACTTAGCACCATGAGGCTTCTCTGTGTTTTCATCTGTAGATTGTAGGACTTGAGGGCTCAAGGTGCAGGGGTTTTGAGGAGCACCAGGTGTGATTTCTTGAGCAAGGGCACACTATGATGAAATGACCATGGGGAGAGTTCTGGAGGTCACAAGGTAGGGTGGGGAGAGGGGAGAGAGAGCTTCCAGGGGAAAGAGGACAGTTGCTGTGGCCAGTATGACCTTGAGATGTGTGGAGGGAAATGGACATTGCTTACTTTGACAGTGAACTCAGCTCTACAGGGATGGACAAGGGTTTGCAGATCTTGTCGTTAAATCTGTGCTGAGTATTATGGGATTCTAGGAAGTTTATCTTTACAGGTATAAGGTGTAGGCTAGTGCTGCAGTGCATTTCTGTTTCTATAATGAAATACCTGAGACTGATTTGTTTATAAAGAACAGAAGTTTATTTGGCTCACAAATGCTAGCACCTGGGAAGCCCAATCAGCATGACATCGGCATCTGATTAACATCCGGAGGGACCTTTTTCTGTACCTTAACATGGCAGAGGGTCTCACATGGCAAGACAACAGGTGTGCTAGCTCAAGTCTCTCTTTCTCTTCTTACAAAGCCACTAATGCCATCACAGGGGCCCCTCCCTCGAGACCTCACCGATCCTGATTACTTCCCAAAGCCCCACTCTAAATACCATTTACTAATGGGTGTGGATTAGGTTGCCGGTCCATGGACTGTTGGAGAACCTATTCTCGCATTATCAGCCAGTGTCACTCAACCTGAGCCCTCCTGTCTTGTGACCTTTTACTGATACCGTTATTGAAAGGCAGTTGACTTGCCCTGCGGGTCTCCTGTTTAAAATACACAGTCCAGCAGGTTTTCATCTAGTCACAGGACTGGGCAACTGTCATCTTAGTGAATTTACAAAACATTTTCACCACCCCTAAAAGAAATCTCACAGCCATCAGCAATGACTCCCCATTTTCCTGTCAGCCACCAGACCACTTTTTGTCTCTGTGGATCTGCCACGTTCTGGGTATTTTATAGGAATGGAGTCATGCACTGTGTGGCCTTTTGTGCCTGGTTTCTTTCACCCAGTGCATTACGGTTTAGGTCTGGCTCCGGTAGCATGAGCCAGAAGAGCCCAGGTCCCGCCTGCGACCAGGCAGTATTCCAGTGCATGGGCTATGGCACATTCTGTTTATCAGTTCAGCAGTCTGTGGATGGCTAAGTAGTTTCTGCCTCTGGGCCCTGATAAACGCTAACGCTGTGAACTCCCACCTACAAGGTTTTGTCCTTTCCCGAAGCTCCTACCATTTGAGAGCCAAACCTGTCATGCCTCCCACATGTTATTTGAAATTACACACTAAATCCCATTATTTAAGCTGACTTTGAATTTGACTTTCCGAACTCATTCCTCTTGACGTTGGGGCACCGTGCCCTTGTCCTCGCCTGGCTCTGAGCGTCTCTGCTGTTGGATACAAGCAGGAGAACTGGGCAGTGTCAGCAAGTGACGAGAGAGAGTGGTAAGTGGGGTCATTGTGTCAATGTCATGAGCTGCTCCGTTTTGAAAGGGAGCTGACTGCAGGTCGTGTACATACGGAGCGCATTACCCCGCGGGTGTGGAGGCTGGGGGACCTCTGGCAGAGGCACAGCCAGCCAGACAGCCCTGCTTTCTCCATGGCAGTGCAGGGCTGGGGAGGCAGAGCACAACGGAGGTGCAGCCTTGCCCTGACTTGGGGAGACCTGTCCCTTAGACCCATCCCCTAGCACCTGAGCCCCCAGTGCCAGCAGAGCAGGTAGCTCTTTAAGGCGAGCGCCCTCTCTGTAAGGGCACACTGCTTTGTTAGAATCTGGAATGTCAGTTACCCTCTTTGTACGTAAGTATAGAAGCACCTCGGTTCTCATCTCGGGAATAAGACAGAAATAGCGAGTCAGTGCTGGTTAGTAAGCTTCTGACAGCACCCACAGGGATTGCCCGCCCTCAGCGCAGCGTTCTGTGCTGCTTAGAGTCGCAGTGAAGGCCCTGCAGTCCAGATTGAGAGCTCAGGGAGGCATGCTGGGATTTCATGGGGAAGTCCTGGGTTAGCTATGGGTCCCCTTCCTGAGGCACCTCCTCTCTTTTGAGTCCCTAGTGCGTGACCGTGGGGAGGTCGCTGGGAAGTGCGGGAGGCCCCGTGCCCCTGAGTCTCAGCTGAGCTGTGGTTACCAGGAGGAGACCTTCCAAAGGATGAGAGGATGCGTCTGAGAGTGCTGGGTGAGAGGCTGTCTGACTGCTGGCCTGAGAGGCGGGAGAGGTCTCTGGGGGCTGGATGACTGGGGAACACTTCTGGGGCAAGCAGGCTGTGAAATGGTGCAGAGAGCAGGAGAAGACTGTTTTGCTTCTTCTTGGTTCTTGGCCTGCTGCTGCCTGCTAAAGATTTAAGCAGTCTCCCCTCCCCTCCCCTCCCCTCCCCT
>PVJA010007152.1:0-69890 GCA_004027025.1 Myocastor coypus | reverse complement strand
CACTCCCACCCCAGCTCCACTCCCACCCCAGCTCCACTCTCACATCACCGCACAGCAGAGACATAGCAAATGGAGCACTTGGAGGACAGGACACTGAGGAAGTCTTACAAAGTTTAGGAGAAAGGAGGAGCAGCTTCTGGATATTGTCCATACTCAGAAAATGTTGCAACTGAAGGCCTCCAGGGTATTCGAAGTTATTTTTGATTTGGGTACATGCACATGCTTAAGCTTCCATGGTGGGCTGACTGGTGTCTCCCATTTCTATGTGGAAGCCCTACTGCCCAATCCCTCAGAAGGTGACTGCATTTGGAGAGCAGGCAAGAGATGCTTAACCCCACAGGGGCCAGATCTAATTAGCCAAATGTTCCTCTCAGAAAACAGCGGTGAAAACACACAGCAGCACCAGAGATGGTGGGTCATGCCGGCACACAGGGAGACAGTGGCATCCACCAACTAAGAGACGGGCCTCAGAAGAGGCTGCCCTGCCTCTACTAACCTTAGCTTAGACTCCAGCTTCTCTAACATCAAGAAAAAAAGTCTTGTTCTCTAGGCCAGCCAGACCGGTTGTACTCTGTGCTAGCAGCCTGAGCTGACAACTATAATCCCCATGCTCACTATGGCAAGCAGGTGCAGTTCACCCATCACCTGAGGTCTCTACCCTCTCCTCCTTCAGCACTGCACCTGAGATACAGAAGGAGCCATTTGCTAATGAATACATATACACAGGCCACAGAAGTACTTCTAGGCTCACCACTGCCGGGTGGCATCCTGGGCTGCCAAGCTGCCTCAGATGAAGTGGAAACGTCACACCATGAGGTCCTGGCAGACAGGACAGGACCACCCTCACTCCAAATCCAGCTAACAAGGTCTGCCCTCGCCCCTAATCAGAGGTGTGTGGATGAATCACCAACACAACATTCTGCTAAGCCTATCTGTTGTCCAAAGGCTTTGTTTTGTTATTAAAGTAAAGCAATACCTAGGATCTCAGAAGGTTTGTGGAAGAAAACACATTCTGATACTTTACTGGCAAGACTTAATTGCTCAATTTTCCTGGATAACAATTCAGAAATTTCATGTTTAAAAATATAAACATTTATGCACATATTGGCTCCAAAATTTTCATTCCATGTTCTGAATGTGCAGGGTAGAATTTTATATAATAATAATCAATTTTAAAGGAACTAAATTCCCAACAAGTGATTTTGTGTGTGTGTGGGGGGGGGGCGGGGTTCAAACTCTCAACCTTGCACTTGCCACGCAGGCACTTGTTCCACGGAGCTATCTCCCTAGCCCCAGTGTGTAACATTTCAATATCTATATATTTCAGCAGAGAGACATGAAAGATAGGGCTTAAGCTCTTTGCAAAAAACTACCCCAAAGAAGCCTTAAAGGATAATGTCATTTGCATGAACAGAACACACAGTCACAAAGCAAAAGTTTAGATAATTTTCAAAAAATGTGAGTCATTATTGCTGACTGGTAGAATTATAGTTGCTTCTACTTCAGAAATCGGGAAAAGGAAGGGAAGAGAGTGTGACAGTGGAATCAGTAAATCAAAGATTCCTGCTGAGAATCTCATCTCTATTTTCAAAAACTCGGGGACCATCCTGCCCAACAACTTCTTCACTTACAAGAAAAGAACCCAGAGCCCAGATATCCATGTTTCCCCTGAAGTCTGGAACAAACAACTAAGTCACACAACTGAGCTTACACTCCCCAAATGAGGCAAAGGTACCCCTGCACCATAAATATTATTCTCCCTGTACAAGTCACTCTTCAAATTCTCTTTTTTCCAATTTTCCATGGATGAAAAGAGGAAAACATAGGTAACAAACACAATGATAAACTTTCCAGACCACAGCTCTCCACCCTCTCTCCTGGTCGTTTTTGTTGAGGGAGGGCAGGGGGAGACCAAGGATTGAACTCAGGCCCTTGGATCTGTCAGGCAAGTGCTTATTCTACTGAGCTATCTCCACAGCCCCTCTCTCCAGGTCTTTTCTTTTTTTAATTAATATTATTTTTAGAAAGAATAGTTTCAAAACACATTAGTAGTACATTTGCAATAATTGATACAATGCATATTATTGTCCTCGAAGTAGTTATTTAAAGCACAGGATGCAGACGTGATAATTTTTGTAATCACTATTGATACAGAAATTTCTTCTCTTTGAACTAAGATAGAGTAGTTGTACATAGTCCAACATTCCATAATCCAGGTCTTCATGGAACCCACACCTTAGAAATACTGGTTCAATATCTTCCTGTTCACCAGGGATTTTTTTTAGTTCACAAATGGCAGAATACCAAAGATAATGTGAGGAAGGAGACAAACAGAAAAAGCCATGTGCAGACACACCTGTACCACCAATGGCCACTGCAGCAGAAGGCTGATGGTCAGAAAGCAGAGCCAGGCAGCCCATTCATCAAACAGGCACGTGGCCCCACTTCCCTTCTTTGAATCGGTTTCTCACATAGCACAGGGCAGCAATCCTCTCTCATCTAAAAGCAAAAATATTCTCAGACATTCCAGGCACACGACATCCCTGGCACAAAAGCACCTCTGTTTTGTGAAGGTCAAGAGGCGCACTTGATTGCATGTAGCTGACTATTGAGGATTAAAGTGGACTTCCCAACACAGCAGTGAAAAGAAATTGATGGCACTGCTAGAGTACTCTTCGGAAAAAGTAGCATGTGCGGTCTCTTCTGATGCGGTTCGTCACCTAGCTTGCAGAGGAATGAAGCAGTTCTAGTAGAGTAGCCAAGGATTTTATTTGGCCAAGTAATAAGTCTGGGGAAATGTGAAAGAACTGTGCTGAACCTCAGCAAAGGTTCTGTATGTAAAGTATCACTGGCCAAGGATCACCTTTGCAACGGCGTGCTCACATGGGGGCTCTCCTTCCATGATACAGAGCTCACCGAGGGGCAATCTAATTCAATTTTCACAATGGGAGTGCAATAGATAAAGACATTCTGCAGTGAGCAATTAAAGTCTTCAAGCCCTAACACTGAGATTCGTAGCTCTTTTATGGCTACCAGGATGTAGAGCACACACATCTCCTGCAAGTGGCACTGAGCTAATGCACAGACACTGAGGAGCACCAAGGAGACCCAACTTGCAAAGGGCTACGTGTTTGATGCCTATTTCTCTGTACAAGAATAAGAGAAAGAACACAAAGATCATGGCAGAAGTGAATGGCGAAAAGAAAATCACAAATAAGTATAAAATTTTGGTCAGATAAAATTTTATTCTAATGCTTTCTCTTTAAGACTTTTTTTTTTTTTTTTTTTTTTTTTGTTCTGGGGAGATAGATCTCAGCAGTCTAAGCACTTGTGAGGAAAGTACAAGGACAGGGGCTCCATTATAAGTACTGCATGCAGTGCCAAACCTTTAATAAAGTTTTAAAAAAAATTTAAAGATTTACTTTCAGGATCAATGCTGAAACAAAATAGTCATATTGTTGCACCTTAATATTTCAAGTAAAACATGGAAAGTCCTTCAGTTGTCACATAATATTTAAGCATACCTTAGTTTCAAATTTTACATGTTCCTCCTCTTCCTTTCTACACCTGCATCTATCAATCCAAGGAGCTGAGAGGCTTAAAATCCTCTTTGCCATTCTACTAAGGAAATACTTCAGCACCAGTCCTTGCAGCGTTTAGATGCAGAAAACCCATGAGAAGAGAAGACAGTGGCAGGGTAACTCTGCTTCCCAAGCAGCATGGTCTACTTGACCTCTTCTCTTCAGGGTTAACACTTCTGTGTTATCTAGTCATTTAGAAGTAATAGAGCTGCTCAGGCATTTACAGGGCTCGGCCATTTGAGTGCATCATAGGAAGCAGCATTTCATTATTTACCATAAATTACTCAGAGCTGCTCATCATGAAAGATGAGCATCACCTATGTGGTACTACAGACAGGAACTTACAAGCTCAGAGAGGGGCCAGCAAGACAGCTCAGCAGTCTACAGCACCTTCTTAGTCAAGCTTAGGCAAGGTCAGGGATCAGGGTTCCATCACTGGCCCCACATGCCACGCCAGCCCCACCCCACCCCCAGGGTTAGCTGAACCAACCACAAAATATTTTTTTTTTTAAAAAGGAAGAAGCTTGGAGAACCAAGTAATGAAGGAGAAACAAACACAGACTCCACACTGTTTTTGTCAAAACTCGGATCCATTTCACTGCTTTTCTTTCGAAAATGTCTCTTCTAGTCAAACACACAAAGAATGGAATAAGTAGCCTACAGTATACACTATTATTATAGTCAATAAGATAGATAAGCAGAATAAAATTCTAGGCAAATAATACCAGCATATGTCAGCTGACATATAATAAATGTTGACATCAGTAAGATGATCAGATCAGTAAAACAACACAGGAGAGATGCGATTGGATAGAAATGCTACAGCAGCATCTGTACCATCCACAGGGCTAGCATCCCTCTACTCGGCCACAGCTAGCAAACACAGAAGCCACGGGACTGAGAGCGTCATTCTCCTCTCAGGTGGACCAAAATGAACAGTGTGGGTGACCTAACTAATTTTAGCTGTCCTGTTAGGACACAAATGCACAGAGGTGTTTCTCCATCATGCTGGGAGCTCTACAGGAGGCTACACAAGATCTGCATCTTCCACACTTCCAGGCATCTCCCTTTGTCCTTCCTCACCATGAGACAGGTGCAGTCAGGGAGTCACCTGGGGCTTCCTTCTAGACACCAGATGGCCACGACAGCATTCAATCCCAGAAGCTGGGAGTGAGCGCTGGGAAGAGGACCTCATATGGAATCAGAAAAGCACCAAGACAATCACTTCATGCAGGAGCTCTTGCCTCTGAGAACGCTGAAGGCAGTCACAAGTTAATTTAGGTGAAATGGTGCAATCAAGAGTTTCTGCTTGCTATTCTCCTTGTAGCTCTACTTGCAAATTTTTTGATATTCGAAAGCTGTTATTTTGGGTTAAATCTAGGGCTGTGTTGACGTGACTATGGATAAACTAAACATCCTTAAAACACAGCAATTCTAGTGCTTTTGCAGCACTCTGAAGCAGCACTGGAATGAAGTCAATACTTAAATATGCCCCGCGCCAATCAGAGACCACATCTTTAAATAATTTGGAACTAGTTAGCCTCGGAGATTCTTTCAAATTCATGGCTTGTTCCTAACTCCAAGTCATCCTGGAGCACTGCACACTCTGAAAATCTCACACATTCTGCAACTTCCTCGCCCCACACCTATCAGCCTGGCTCTGCCCTCCCTGAGCCCTGCCTCCCTCAGCGCTACCCTGAGGAAAAGCAGAAGCAGCATTCCTGCTTCCCCAAGGGCCCTATGGCCCACAAAGGCAGTACAGGTCATCTTCTGCCTTCCGCCAGGTTCTTACTCCCTGGCCTCCCTTCTCAGTTTCTCAACCTATAGAAATTCTCTCTTGAAAATAAGTGTGTCAGCCCTGACCATATCTTCTGAAATGCCCAATGTGTGTATTAGAATCATTAATTTTATTTTTTTGAAGATAAAAGATGTAGAGTTAGTTCCATGAATTACAACTGCAGTGTTACTCTTATTAGCAGGCAGACTTCACAGAACCCATTCTCCATTGCTGTAAAAAAAAAAAAAAGAAAGAAAGAAAGAAAGAAAGAAAGAGAAAAAAGGACAGATGAGAAATAAGCACACATGTCAGCACTCAACTGGACCTCTCAACAAGGGTACATGAACGTCCTCCTTGAGCATCACACACCTTCATGTCTGTATGATGGTGACAGAAGCCTTTCTTGGGATGCCAACATGGTTTCATAGAATAAAAGGTGTGGAAAATGTGAAACACCTAAAAGAAAAGCTTTATTTGATGCCAAAATAAAGGATCCAGCCAGAAGGAATTTAGGTAAAAGGCACAAGGTTATGATGATGGGTCTCTCCAAGCCAAGAACCTAAAACAGTGGAAGCTGCAGACATCAAGACATCTTGTCCTTGGAGAGGTCAGACTTTGAGGCTTAAAGGACAAACACTCAGAACTGAGATCCTGAGTCTACAAGATGAAACTCAAGCCACCAACCTACCTGTGGATTAGTGAGCTGAGTAAGTATTTAGAAAGATTTATCTCTTAAATTCATATGGATGTATATGAAGCATGCACGTATTATGATAAAATTTGGTGAACTGAACTCACACACATAACCAGCCCCCAGTACAGCAAGACTACTTCAGCAATACAGAGCTGAAAGCCAGGGGTCCCCTCTCATTCTTCCATTCATTTCCTCAAAGTAATTGCTCTCTTGTCCCTTTACACTTAAGCATTATATAAACAGAGCTATATTTTCATTCTGGCTTTTTAAAAATTCATCTCTGTTTATGAGTTATCTGGGACTCTGAGCACCATACATCACGTGGCCTACAAATCACCCCTTTCCAAAGGAATGCGGAGGGCATCTGTGAAGGATTCAAGCCCTTAACCTTGTGATTCAATGAAAGGGTTCCAGCATCAGGTAAATCTTGGAATCATTCATCTCACTGGTACAGACCCTACTTTGAAACCCAAAGACTTCCCTCTACCCTTTGCAATTTCACTTCCTGTCATACTTGACATAGATCAGGTAATGAGTTAACATACCTACAACTCACTGATTTCAATTGACTCTATCTAGCCATAGCAGGATAACTATAGATTATTATCCTCTGCAGATTGGAAGAGCCATTAAGTAATTCACTAGGCCTTCATTATCACCTATATCCTTAAAAGATCAAGGCCAATAGCCAAAGGCCCAGGGCAAACCTCTCAGATTCCAGCAAGACAGCATTTCCCAGGAGTAAATGAAAATGTGTTCGTATTCCTATACATCTGCATTTCACAGCAGGAACATAGCTCAATCAACACGTTAATGATGACACCACCAATTAGCACACAAACTTTTCAACTTAAAAGAAAAAAATCAAGTCTTCAGAGAAGTCACATCAATAACTGAACTGATTGATAGAGCTCACTATTTTTCCCAAAGTTTAACATCTTCAGATTAGAGGAATAACTCAGTATGCATTGTTTCAATAAACATCCTTCATAAACTTTACTATCTGTTAATCTATATAGCTTGAAAAATTGGCATCTTATTTAATTTTCCAAACAAGATTTAGATGCATTATTATATAGTGGAGATTTTTCAATATCTTTAACATTACAGAAAACAAAATTTAATAGCTTGTAATATCTACCTCAAAAGCAAAAATGGCATTATTTCACCTAAATATATAAAAATTAATATGAAACACGTAAATGTAAAATACTTGGTCGTACAGTTCAAGACTTACTTTTATATATTGTCTTTCTTGCATAAAATCACATCTATCATGTATAATTCTTCAGCTTCAGTTTACATTGGATTGAGAATTAAAACCACCTATGAAATGCCCCAAGTATATATTTCTTATGGATATATATACTCTCTCAACCTGCTCCAACTTCTTACAAAATAATTTTTTATAAATTTTATTAGTGCTATTTTTAAAGTGAATTATATTTATGGACTGTTTGAAACGTAATCAATTTAGTTTTAATAAAAGCCACAATTCCTTTGTTAGTTTACATAATATTTACATATACTACCTAATTTCTGTGATAAGAATAAGCAACATGAACAGGTTCGGGAGCTAACACCACTAAAATACTTTTCATCTGATGACGAAGCAAGTGTATCCAGCACTTCTCCTGTATTACATACAAAAATAAAGAATAGCATCCTAAAAAGTCAATTAAATAAAATTCAGTCAAAATAACATTTAACATAAACATTTCTACACCCTATTTTAACTTCTAGAGCTCAGATTTTGCTACCATTGCAACAAAAACATTTTGTTACACCAGTAAGTCTGAGTATGCAGTATTGCCACTCCTCTTTGTAAGAAGAGCTGGTATTCTTAGATAGCGGAGTTCATTCATTGTCACAGAGGGTTTTCCTAATACCCATTTCCTGACAGTGGAGTACTCATGTCTTTCAGCATGGGTCTCCAAAACTCATTTTACACATTTAATTTTTTCACTTCTCTCTATTTTCTTTTTATTAGTTTGCAAAAGCAACCCTAATGACCTTTCACTTCAAGCAACAGAATACAGATTTTCTTTTACCTAAGCAGACACCTGATACACAAAAATGTTTAATACGCAGGGAACAATTCAGTCTATTAAGCTGTATCCTTTCCCCAATATTAAAGGGCTATTAATAGTTTTATTTTTAGAGCTATTGACTAGTGCAAGTGGGAACTATGGGCTCGTGAAATAGCTCAGCGGTTATAAATATTGAAAACTATGGCTTGTGTCTAGTTGTCTTCCCAAAGCCTCATGCAGTTATGAGGGCGGAGACTTCTAGAGTTTAAGACTAAGGCAGACAGCCTGAATGTAATGTAAAAGAGACAGAAAAACAGACTACCTCTCTGTTGCTCTCTGTTGCACTGTTTGGTCTGTTACCTCTGTTGCAATTGTTCTGCTGCAACGAACAGCTGCTCTCTGCCATGTGCCAGCCTGCCTTGGAGCAGGCTGAGTATGCACTGAAACCTCCAGTAACTGTGAGCTACATAAACCTTTCCTTCCTTCATTTTGGGTGTTGAGTATTTGTCCCAGCAATGAGAGAAGAGTAAATGAGATAGCGGTATAAGTGATTACCTGGAATTGGGGGGACAGCTGTGTAAGCCTGGCTGGCAAGGGCAAGGTCCCAAGTTCAATCCCGCGTACTTTGGGGAGAGAAAAAACAAATAAAATAAAGAAATTCTTAGGACTGCAGAGATAGCTCAGTGGTCTAAGTACCCACCTGGCAAATGCAATAACCTAGGGTTCAATCCCTAGTACTGCATGTGCACCATGCTGACACTGAACCCGGGTATGGTGGCACATGTCTATGATTCCAGCACTGGGGAGGCTGAGACAGGAGGAACACTATGAGTCTGAGCTGCGCAGCAAGACCATGTACCAAATAAATACATACATACATACATACATACATACATACTAAAAACAAAAGTTAAACTTAAAAACAAGAAGTGGGAATTGTACTGGGACTGGAGTCTGCCTGAGACACAACATGTGGCACAATGCCCATCATGCACTTGGTAAGGTGAATATCGCAGTATCTCAACTAAGTGATAGCAGAACTTGAAGGCTATCACTGCAGGTGCTCCCTGACATGTTGCCTGGATCTCTGTCAGCCTGTGATGCACTCACGCTCGTAAACAAAAGGCAAATTTGGAGAGGGCAGGGAAGATGATTTTGACTGAATTTCAGGTAATAGAGAGATAAAGTGTGTAGCTGTTTTCTGTCAGTGATAGGCTGAATTTCAGAAACCATAGGTGAAAAAAGAGTTAAAACAATCAAGGGATAAGAGGCCTAAGGCAAGTCATTTTAGCACAGTAGGGATGAAGATGGAATTATGTAAGATGACAAAGTTTTAGAGATCTGCTACACAGCTCAGCCCCCACAATTAACAACATAAGACAGCATGTCTTTGTATTCAGCCACATTCGAATACAGCATCACTTTTGAATACTTACTTTGTGTTTGTGTGATCCTAATTTTATGTATATGTTCCTACTTTAAAACAAAGAAATGCCTAGAGATCAGGGGTGTAGTTCATGCAATCTAGTGACCATGGCGAGGGCACCCCAGATGTGGACATGCATGTATCCACACTCCTCAAAATGTGCACATCACCTGGGTCCAACTTGTATACACACACCAACAAAGTGAAAAGAAATTAAGAAGCTTAGAGAAAAACATCCCTTATCTTTTGTGAAAACATCTGAATTTCTCCTTAGATTAAAAAAAAGAGGGCAATTCTTATGATTAGGAATGCTTTCTTTTATGAGAGATTCAGAGCAGATGTGCCATTTATTGAGCTTATCACAGAAAATGCTACTGTGTGCCAAAGGCTTGCAAAGACAGTACACACAGATACCATAACGCTATCCCAGAGGGTTAGGAATCCGACACTGGAGTAAGTGCAGTTACCAGTAAAACTGTCTTCCTGTCTTCCTGTCTTCCTGTCTTCCTGTCTTCCAGGTCAATCAAACTACGTAGCCGATGCATGTCCTGGGCAAACTATGACCACTCTAAGCCTATTTCCATTACTTGTGTGATTGAAGTCATAATACCTATGCATATTATAGTATTTCAAAAATAACTCCAAGGATGTAAAAGTATTGTACGTTTCCTTGGCACAAAGTTGAATCACATGGTGACTTGCAATTTTACTGTTACCTAAAGCCACAAGTCATGACGGGAAATCTGTCACAATCTTTTCACAGTACTAAAAGTAGAACTCAAGACACAAAAATCAAGATATCTGATCCCAAAAGGATAAGGGGGTGGCTTTCTCTCTTCTAAACAGTGATCTTCTAACTCCCTGGATATTTATAGGAAGACATGCTTTCAGGCTTTTGTAGGCTTGATTAGGGAATATCAAAAGGCAGAATAATGTGCTTTAGAATTTTTATCAAAGACTTAGTATAACATTCCTGATATTCCTATAACCCTGGCTATGATGTACTTAATTTAAACAAGTTGCAGTTTCAGATGACTTCTTAGAAAATAAAATGCTTATGCAGCCTGCAATGCATGCAAGATCCTCATTATCATTCCAGGAGAGACCTCCAAGACAAAAATCTTATCACTGGGGGCTGACAATCTTCTGTTAGTAAACTAATTTTGAATTCAGTTTTTCAGGCTTGTTTCTGACTAATCTCTTTGTACGCTCAAACCTGGCAATCTATGATTTATGTACAATCACCTACCTGCCTTAAAAAATAAAACAAAAATGGAACAACAAAAAGTAATATCAGAGATACAATCAGGAAAAACTTTATAAAAAACACACACTAGAAGATAAATATTTTCAAAATTTTAATATTAAAGTCCTCCAATGTGCAAAAACAAGTATAGAGAAAGAATTCTCTGATAGATACGATCAAGGCATTACTCCTGGAACACCTAATTCACAATAAACACTGGGAGGAATAGAATATGATGGAAATGTTGCTTGGTCGCTTCAACTCTCATCCAACTTTAAAGAACCTATTACAAGACTGCACAGAAACGATACAAAAGGAATCATTGGAGCACTCTTTCTTTTACCAAGAATCTTTGAGTTTCCATAGGTTTCAAATTCCCAGATCACTCCACAATCTCATTCAGTGCCCCTCAAATGTAAGGTCCTATAATGAATTGGGCTAAGTTTGCTTCAACAAACAAGAAAAGTCTGAAAAATGGTGGGCTATGAGCTGATCAGAAATAGGTGTTCACACTACATTTTATCATGGGTGCTACAGTACCCAAAAGTGAATACACAAGAAATCCAGGCCATGCAACAACAATAATCTTTGGGATGAAAGATCCCTCAAGCTGGGTGGAAGGGGGTCCAGCTAATATTGTAACTGGATTCAATGACTTGATGAATGCATCCAAGTTTTGCTTCCTATATCACTTGACATAAAAACAGTAGCATTTTGCAGTTACTAAGGGTTTTCGAGACCGGTGCCCAAGTCAGGTTATTGTGTCAGCCCCAGGATCTCAGATGAAGTTAAAGATCAGGGAAAATATTTTTTTTTAAGGTTGTATAGCTCTTATAAAATATAAGGACACAGGTTCCTAACTCGAGATTGATTCAGTTTTTTAAATGCCTATCTTTTTGCTCTTCCACAAAACCCCTAGAAAAAACACTGTAATGACTGGCAGTCATTCTCAGTAATGCTAATCACCAAACAAGCAAGTTTCTTAAACTCCTCTCGGACAACTTGCTGGCATAAGCTGCCTTCTCCAAGGTTAGTAGGAACATCTTCACAGGAAGCTAGCAGGCACCATGGAAAGAACCACCAGGCAGGTGCCAGGCAGCCTGTCTAGCCTGCCAGCTCCAAATGAGTTAGTCCTTCACCAATACTCAGTTGGAGGAACAAAGTCTTTTATACAAGCTGTTATGATAACTATGTAATTGAGCTAAATACTGTACAAGCCATTGATATATGACTGTGGAAGTAAATGATAATTGTCATGTCTATTAAAATGTACCTCAAGGCTTGGAAGAAACTCTCAAAGTTATTTGATTGTTGATTTTTTTTTTTTTTTTTTTTAAAGGGAGACAGAGAAAGGAAGGAAGGAGTGTTACTTTAAAGTATATGGACAAGGAAACTTGAAAGATTCCCAGAGCTGTTATAATAACCTAGATCTGCATGTAGATTCTTTCACTAATGTCTTTTTACTGAAGAACAGGTGATTTGAGGTGTGGCTTAGGGTAGGGCTGGGGAAACCAGTGCTATAGACAGCAGATGATGGATGCTCTGTACAAAGTCTTGGTATCACATCAAGATATCAGTTTATGCTATGTAGGTTAGGTTTTATGTCAATTTTCTTTTGAAACAATTACTACTGTAAACTTTTAAAATCAAACAATTACCTAACAGTTTTGCAAGACCTCTAAGTAAACAGTTAATAAACCAGTTAAAAGGCTAAAATGTATAGCATGCATTATGGATATGTAAAATATAAATACATATAACAGCTTCTGTTCAATTGTACACTATGCTATGGAATCAGACAATAAATACCAGCCTAATTAATATGATGTGTAAACCAACCACATCAGTTGGTTTACACATTATATTAATGGAAATATGGAAAATAAATAGCCATTAGTCTTCTACCAAGTTTTAGAATCTTTAATTTTTTTAATTTTTCAAAAATCCTAAGATACTTTGGTAATTTATTGACCTAAATTTCTTTTAAATTTTCAGTAGCCCAGCAGTTCAGTGTGTCTTATCAAAATTACAACTTGTTTTAAATGACTTACTATGATATGAAGTTACTAAGACTCACAAATTTTTTGTCAATGAGTAGCACTTTCCCCATAGGCTAAAAATCAAAGGAAAAAAAAAAAAAAAAATCAATGATCTGTAAAAAGTCTTCAACCAGAGCCATGACTCAAGACAATGGAAGACTGAAAAGTTCACTGAAAGACCAAGGAAATAACAAAAGCCAACAAGCCAGCAAGGATTCCTCCTGATAGCTGCATGGATGGGAAGCACTTGTTTGGAGATGCCTGTGCCCTGAGGTACAAAGCCACACCCGCTACTGTCTGAGTTCCTGCTTTCCCAGGCTTTCCCCTGCACAGATCTGCGGAGAATGCTTGGGGGAGGAGAAATCGCCAAGTCCTGAGCAGGTCAGTGGTAGTTTTCAGGTGATCTGAGTGCTATGCCCTACCCAACACACTGTTCTAAAGATAAGAACAGACTGAAAGAAAGAAAAATGAAGTTCAGTTCCACTCCAAAGTAATTCAAATGTATTTTAAAGATTTAGATTTATGACTCTTCCCTTGTTCTTTTATATTTCAAGGCCAAATTTCATGTTCTATTTTCAATATTCCAGATAAAATATGGAGATATGCTAGGCATTGGATGTGAGAGGCTATGAGAAACGGATTTCTAAAGAAAGAAGTTAAAAAACCTGCTCTCTTCTCTCTGTGGACTGTGGGATGGCCACATTGAAAGGCTGGGCATGGCCAAAGGACTTGGCTCTGTCCATACCAGCTCTCTAGAGTGACACTGGTTTCACAAAGCGCCCCAGACCACTACATTTGGCCAAACCCATCAGTAACAGAGAGACCTTGCCTCAAACAGTTCCTTTTTTTTTTTTTTCTGACAAGCTTGTGGATTGACACTGTGTGTTTAAAATAAAGCCTAACTGGGAAACAAATATGAAGGTGACTGGATTCATAAGCTAAACCTGGGAACTCTACTCTAAATAGCAAAACTCTTAATCATGAGGACTTGAAGGGAACACTTAACACATGTTGTTACACTAGACTTAGATCAAACTCAAAGTGGCCCTACCAAGAGCCAACACCCAACCCCACATACTGTTTTGGGAGTTAGAACCACGAAGCATTATGAAGTGTCTCAAGGGCAGAACTGTATAGTGTAACTGATTAAAGCAGAAAATTCTCACGATCCTGTAGTAAGACCAAAGGAAATCAAAATATCCTCAGATTGCAATGTATGTTCAAAAAAAGCTCTTGAGTTTCATAAAAAAAGTATTGATCTTGAGCCCTGAATCTTCATGCTTTGACTACTATGCATGATTGGGGTGAGTACCTGTTATGCTGGGACTTCTTAGAAGGCCTTGACTCATGTAGATAGAACATAAGGTACAGGTGTAACATTATTTAAGCAAAGTATAGCTGAGGGTTCTTGCAAAGCAACCAAGAACAGGTTTATTGAAAGAGTAAAGATGTTGAAAAGAATAAACAAGATAACTATTGATTTCATCAAGGTTTTTCTTAAAACTCACAACTGATATGACTAAAGTTTTATTTATATAACAGACTTGGGTAAAATAAACTTTCCTCCATCATGCTTTAAATGTCTACGATACACATGGCATCCATTTCTTCTCTACATGTACTATTCAATGTTCTTGACCTTAAATGCAGGAATAGACTATATAACCTTCCAAATGTGCCCTGAAGAACAATCCATCAAAGGTACTTTCTATCTTTATCTTTGAATTTAGCCACTGACTGCCCTTTTACCTGTTAAATAGGGCTTTTGACCAAGTAAAATAATGGCAGGACTTAAAAGTAATGACTTCAGGTACATTACACAAAGTGTTTCAAATCTGAAATTACAAGTAAAAAAGCTAAAACAGAGAGAGGATGTCACCCAAAACCATCATTTTCCTGTCTGTAGTGACAAAACATGTATCAACCTACACTTTCAGATTTAAAAAAAAAAAAAAAAAGCTTCAGGAAGCATTTACAAACTAACCCTCTAGTAGTAATATGTTTAAAATACTTGTTTTGTTGTTATTGTTATTATTGTTTTGCCCTGAATGGAACTCAGGACCTTGCACTTGCCAGGACTCCGCCACTGGGCTATATTCTGGCCCAACACCTGCTTTCAAGGAGCCTATAGGAGAGGTAGTACTGGGACGCTGAGGAGACAAGATATTCTAGGGACACAGATGAAACTTCTGGTCCAATTCATGATCTAAGGGGTACAGAGGAGAGAAGATAAAACTCAAATTCCAAGCTCTTCTACTGCTATTAAGTGTTTCCCCCCTTTATTTCAGTTCTAGGGAAAACTAGCTACAGCCCTCTCAACTGGCCCTCTCCTATAACACAAACAGCTTTTGCTTACAAAAGTCCTATTGTCCATTAGCAAGTGTGTTTATTCTCCATGAACAAGTGTCTCCCACTCCAAAGAGCTGTGCTCTCCTTACAGACCAGAGCTTTCTGATTGCTCTGACATCAACACAAAAGACATGCATTCGCCAAGCCTTGAGATGTTCAATTTAAGATGGCCATTAAAGAATTTGTCAGTTAGCCTCACAAAACAGAGCATCATGCTTGACTGTTTGCAGCTGCAAAAGCAGGACTCAGTGACTTAGGTTGAAAAGAAAAACAAACAGAGGCAAAGAAAACAAAAACAAACAAACAAAAACTACTGAAGAATGGAGCCTGAAGCCAGGGGAAAAGGCAGTTTTAATTTTTCTCTTAGAAACTTAAGTAATATAATCGAAATAACTAAAAAACATGAATGCCATTTCTTCAAGCCAGAATTCAACTCAGAGTACCAGTGCTGATAATCCTTCATGAAATGAAATCTTTGCTTCCTTTTGTTAATCACCCTGCAACCTTAGAACAAAATAATAATAATAATAAAGTATGTATTTTCTTTAAATTACCATACCATATACCTTTTTAAAACCCATCTTTTATAGAAACCACATAATATCTCAGTAACATGTCCCTTGCTGAGGTATGCAAGCCAGGTCAATTTTGGCCAGATTGCCATACCTGCATTTTAGCCCTTCATTCAACTCCTCGTTAAAGATTTCAAACAGAGAAAGGGCTAGACCTCAGACACAAATAAAATAAACAATGCTTATGTGTCTGTGAGAACACTGACACCATTTACAGGGTTCTCCCCTTTTCCTTGGGGCGGTGAGCCCTGTCAGGAATCATTACTTATTAAACAGGCTGCCATTCCCTGCTACAGAATGGAGAAAGAGCAGACAGGCAGGAATAATTACCTTGGGCTCTTTCTCTGAAGACCTCCCAGAATGGAACTCAAGGAAATCAACTGGAAAAGAACAAGAAACACCCCACCAAGGGAAGCACCTTTCTGAACCCACACCGGACACGGACCTGGAATGCTCCATTATCCACAACAACTGCATCAAAAGATAAAAATCTAGTGCTTCCATGGACACCTATTTTCAGTAAATGCAAAACCTCACAAGCCCTTCATTCCTCCACAAAACTCAAGCCAGATGCTTGAGAGCGGCCTCCAAATTGCTTTTAGAAAAGACTGCTCTGAGCAGAGCAGGGAAGCTGTAAGTTTCAGGCTCTGGCAGAGGCAGAATCCTCCTTCTTTCCCCTCTCATTTTTCACTGGCAGGCATCCTCTAGCCTATTTTCTCCAAAGCAAGAAAAGGGAAACAGGGGTCTCTCTCCTGGATCCTACTTACAGGTACATTTAATCCTCAATTAAAAAAAAAAATTGGGAAAAAGGTTCAAGGGTTAAATAACACCCTCAGTAAGATTGCAGCTTAGGAATACAGGAAAAGAAAAAATACCAGATGACAGAAAGCAAGCCAGGAATTCCTACCAGCCCTGAGGAGTGAATGAAGAGCCGTCTTTCCCCCAGATGTTACAGCCCCAAACAAACAGAAATATAGTATCCAGACAGCAGAATCAGCTTTTTCAGATTCGCCTTGCAGAGAACTTCAACTGGCAAGCTAGGGGTTTGTCCTAAATAACCTTCACTAGTGGAACAAACTATTCCCACACCTTGATCAGTCATCAAATAAAAGAAGGTTCCCCAGACTGCTTTAGAATAAGGTAAGTGGGTGGGAGTGGCAAGTCAAGTTGTTACCTAAAGCTGTCAGAAAAATGCAAAGGGCTGTACACCTGGAATCAAAAGATCCTGGGCTGGAGTTCACCGTGTAGGACCAGCATGAACCGACCCTGCGCTGCCCAGGCTTCCAGCAAGGTCTGAAATCTCAGCCCATTAGGGCTGGGTTTTCCCTTCCCTGTAAGAGAGCTCCGTCCCAGCCTGCCTGCTTTTCCGGCTGAGAGGGCAAAGAGATGAGGTTCACACCCCACCTTTGGGAGAAGAACAAAAGCAAAAGGTTGGCAGAGCTGAAAAGTAGTAATAATAATAATTTTTAAAAGCCCTTCCCCAGGACCCCAGGGGCAGCCTCTCTGCACGGCTCTGCTCTCCTTCCTCCTAGTTAACTCATCTCTGTGACCACAGAATCAATTTGTACATCTCCACTGGCATAGGCAGTTTGTGGGGCGATGGGCTTAGCCAGGGTCCCTTCTTTCCCCAACCTCTCCCACTGGCGTATAATGAACACTTCTTGGGCCGCCAGCTTCTCCTGTGGCTGGATGGACTTCATCTACCTTTATCTACACCTCCACCTCCTTTGACTTACACAGGGGCACAACTTCCCTTGGGGTCAGTCTGCTGGTACCCCTCTCCTCTCACTCCCCACTGGCCAGCCCAGCCCAGGGCCCTTTGGGGAGATCCCGGTTCCCCCCTTCCCTCCCTTCCAGCTGGGGCAGGTGCAGGTTTAGGATGAAGCTCTGGGCCCTGCAGGGCTACAGTGGGAAGGAGGCACTGGCCTTAACCCTTTAAGGAGGGGCAGAGCTCCGTTCTCCTTCGGGACCCCCGAAGCCACCCAGGGAGCTACAGGAGCTGCCTTCTTTCCCAGCCGCGCTACCGCCTGCGGGACCCAGCACAGGCCAGAGCAGAGTCCCGTCCCGTGCCCTGGCCCAGCCAGGGAAGAAGAGAGGCAAAGAGGGTCGGCGAGAGAGCAGAGGGCCTGGGTCCAAGCAGAGGGGCCACCGCGTTACTTACGGAATTTGGGACCGGTGCTCGGTTCCGGAGCGGTGGAGGCGGCGGCAGCATCCTGAGAGGGAGACAGGGTCCAGGCAGGAGTGGAGTCGTGGAGGTAGGAGGAGGTAGCGTGCGTCGCAGTGGGCCAGGAGGGCATCGCCTGGGTGCTGGGGTTTCCGGGAGCCGGGGGCCGAGAGCCCGGCGTGCTGCTGCCGGCGATGGGCGCCGTGGTGGTGGGCAGGGCCGTCGGGGGCGTCGCGGGACTCCGTGCCGTGGTGGAGCGCGGGCTGGCCCGAATGGGCACCCGGTGGCCCGGGAAGCGAGTGGGCGCCCGTGTGATGGTGGTGAGGCGCGTGCTGATCCGGTTGGGCGTCCTGGAGGAGGCGGCACCTCCGGCCCCAGCTCCAGCCCCAGCCGAAGGGGTGGCAGGGGGCGCGGTGGCGGTGGTCGTGGTGGTGGTCTCCATGGCCTTGGGGAAGGAGCTGGGCTTGGAGAGGAAGAAAGGGTCCTGGCCGATGCCCTTGGAGCCCACCAGGTCGGTGGGCACGTACTCCTGGACGGAGCCCACCACGATCCATTTGAGCAGCATGAGGCTGAGCCCCAGGCCGACGCAACCGATGAGCAGCGGCACCGCGCACAGCCACGTCTGCTGCCGGTTCCACACGATGCAGTCGCTGCAGCGCAGCTCCCGGGGGGGCCCGGCCGCCCCTCCGCCGCCGCCGTCCGGGCCCCCGCCCGCCGCCGCCGCCGCGGTGCCCTCCTCGGCCGAGGCGGCGGCTGCACTCGCGGCGCCCGGCGGGGAGGCGGCGGCCGCGCCCTCGCTCATCCTAGGCGCCCGCTGCACCTCCGGCCCCGGGGGCCGCGCGAGGCTCGGCCGCGCTCAGCTCGGCCGCGCGGGCTCCGGCGGGCGCGGGCGCAGGCGAAGCCGGGGCCGCATGCGAAGCGGCTCCCCGCCCCCACGCCCCTCCCCCCGAGCGCGCGCGGGCTGCGGGCGGGCTGCGGGCGGGGGAGGGCGCCGCGCGGGGAGGGGGAGGGGAGGGCGGCGCGGCCCGGTCACGGAGCGACGGCGCGGCGCGTGTGCAGCCCGCCCAGCGGCCTCCTGGGCCCCGCGGCCCCGCTGCCTCGGCCTCCGCTGCCCGCCGCCTGCGAGCTCACCAGCCGCGCCGGCATCTCGGGCGCCGCGCCCGCTCGCCCCGCCCCGCCCCGCCTCGCGCGCTGCTCAGGGGCCCGGCCGGCCGGCCGCGGGGTGCCGGGCGCGGGGGAGCCGCCTGCCGCCGCCGCTCGCCTCCGCCGCCGCTCCTCCGCGTCCCGCTCTGCCGGCGAGCTGTCTCTGCTCGGCGCGGAGACACCGCCGCCGCTCCTGCCCCGCCCGGCTCCGACTCTGCGGGCTCTGGGCCGGGGACGCTCGCGGGCGCGGGTGGGAGCGGCGGTCCGGTCCCCGCGCCCGGGAGGCTCCGGGCGCGCGCAGGGCCGTGCGGGGCTGGCGGGCGCGGGTGTGCGGTGCGGAGTCGCAGCGGCGGGGTGCGGCGGAGAGCGCCCCCAACCAGCCTGAGCGCTGTCCTCGGCGCGCGCAGACGGAGGGACGAGGAGCCGGCCGGGCGGGAGAGGCCGGGGCTCGGCGGGGGCGCGCTCTGGCAGGGGTTGTCTTCCCGGAGTTCCGGCGAGGAGCGGGCGGCCGGGAGGCCACAGCGAATTCAGACCTGCCACATCACTCCGGACCGTGAAAAATTCACTGAAAAACACAAAGATGGGCTTTAAACGTAGATGAACGCCCAGGTCACACACCTCCCATGCAGGTGCTCCTAAGAGGTAAAACGCAGAAAGGTTTCCTGTTGGCCTCTCATGCGGTGACCGATTTCTTCCTTGGGCGGGGAGGGTCGCGGTCCCCGGTGCCTGAACCTCAAGGGCGGAGCGCTGCACCTACCCGGGGGATAGGACCACTGCAGAAAGAAGGGGACCACGGTGGAGCCAGGACCCACACGAGAGGTGCTGATGGTGCGGCACCTGGCTCGCCAACTCCACCCGAATCAGCTAGCCTAAAGTAGAAGCCAGACAGGTGTTTTTATTTATAAGTTCCGAGAATGACGGATTGGCCAAAGCAGGCTCCCAGTCCACCTCCTCAACATGAACACCGGAGGGCAGATGAGGCTGTGAACCCTCTCCTGGCAATGTTCTCCCTGAAGACGAAGTTTGCACAGTGTCCATTTTAGTCACAGGCGAAGAGCCGGGTGATGCTCAGAGGGAATAGCAGAGAACACAGGGTGCTTTGGAACGGGAAGCCCCTGGGGTTTATGCCTTCGGAGTTCTTCGCACAGACACGGTTAATAAATTATTTTTTGATGGCGGTAATGCGGCTATCACCTCTTTCAGCTTTAACACAGACACTTCCCTCAGAGGAAAGCTTTTGATTTCCAATCTGATAGAACATAACCTAATCCAGTAGTCCTGAGTTATGGTTGTAAAAATTGCAAGTGAAAAAAAAAAATGTTCAAACCCTTGAACCCATCCATATTCCTTCAGCTTTCTAATGTGCCGTATATTCCTTTTAAGGAAAGCTTGACCCAGACTCTACCTTCTACTCCCAGCTTTTCTCGTGCAGCAAATAAAAGCTTTCACACATGATAGTAGGGGCTGCTGTCAGCTATTTGAGACCAAAAAATTACTTTTGCAAAGGATTCCTGCTTCACTGCCTGTTCTTCCCAGGTCTCTCCCTTCTTCTCTGTCCGCGGGAATAAATGCAGTATACAAAGAAAGGAGCTGTAATGCATCCGCTTGCCAAATATTCCCTTCCCTGAAAGTAACTTCAACAGTGGCCACTTGGACTGTCCTAGTGCTTTTCTGCTTCTCATTTCCACTTGAATTTAAGAGATTACTTAATCATTGTTCTCTGTTGAGCTGCTTTCTTCCCCAGATCCCAAGCTACTGCTCCCTACTGCCTGCTAGCTGTTTCACAAGACACCATTGCTCAGGGGAGCGGGACAGCCTATTGTCCCCACAGTTTCCTACTGAGGAGACTATCCAAGAGTGTTTGGCTGATGTCACCATCACTAACTTGGGTTTGTTTATGTGTTTGTTTTTTGTTTTGTTTTGTGCTGGGTTTCACTTTGTGGCTCAAACTACTAGTGATCATCCTGTTCTTAGCCTCCTCACGGCTGGAATTACAGGCACTTACCACCAAGCCCAGAAAGGGTCACCAGCTTAGCATGCCCAGGGCAGGGCTGGCACAGCGGGCCCCTGCACATGCCTAAGCAGGCACTTAGTCTCCTGAGCTATCAGGCCAGCCCTACTAACTTGGGGCTTTACTGTGCTGTGCTACAGTGCTGTGCAGCTCCCTGATAGCATGTGGGAAGTCCTAGAGCTGGCTTGGGGAGGTGTGGCCCATGTCTGAGTAGGGGCTGACACATGTGACTGACCTTCTCCCTGCTGTTGAATAGCCAGTAAGTCCTGTGGAAGAGGAGCCTCATTTCCGGTGATGCATAGCTCACCAAAGCAGAAGGAGCTTTAGGTGAACACAGTGATTCAAGTGAGACCTCTACCTTTTAGAGCTAGAAAAATCACTCGACCAGTTTTCTCAACAGGGGCTGCTATACCTACAAGCTACCTAAGTATATGCAATTATTTAGCTCAAGAAATTTACCCAGGCACCTTTTATGCAGCATTTTGGGCACCTTTCCATAAATAAGGGTGGGCATATTGTGCTGAAATGCAGTTTTCCTTTCAGTAGCACCCAAACCCCCAAGTGGAGAGGCCCAGTGTTATTTCTTACTCTTTACCCCTCACGTGTCACTCAATTAGTTGTCACCTTCTATGTTTACAGTATGATTGTCCAAAATGTGTTCATTAAAAATTCTTTGACAAAGGCTCGTGTTTAGAACTGCAGGGCTGAAAAATATCTTAGTGGCCAAACTCCTCTGATCAGTAATTTCATAAAATTTCCCAGGCCAGAAGTCTTTTAGTCCCAACTGGAGCTCACTGGAAATTGCTAATTCCTGGGAGAACCTACCCAGTTTGTGGAAAGATATACACCTTGGGAAGTGTTCCTGTTGAACCAATGTTCTGCTCCTGTACTTTTATTCTGACAGCTCATTCCTTAGGGAAAACTTGTATGAATTGTGTGTCAGGCATAGGAAAATACAACAGAGAAGAAAATAAAGGTCTGTACCTTCATGGAGCTTATACTGCAGTGGAAGAGACTGACAGTAAACAATAAACTCTATATATGTCAAAAACATCAGAAGTGAAGTTTTGGGCCATGAAGAACATAGGTTTTTGGCAGGATTATACAAGACATCTGTTTTCTAATCACAGTATCCCTAATTGACTTACTATTAAAGCCTTGAGAACTTGATACTCTTGGCAGTATGATAGAAAGGTACTCATTTACTAATTATGGTGTCTCTTGGTAGTATAGTCACTTTAGAAACCAGTGTATCCAGAAAAGTTTAATACTCTTTACAATGCCCACTGGAATGTTTATAGGTAATGTAATAGCTTGAGGCATTTCACACAGTGCACATCTTACAAAGCATAAATAAAAGTTGTCTTCCAGAAGATTGCCTGTTTCCATGTTCTAGTCTACTAGTGATTAATGGGATACACGTTTTTTAATGATCATGATACTCATGCTAATTCTCTTATTCATTTATTATGGGATTTGGATATTTTGTGTGTAGTATCAACCCAAGCATGTACTGGAAAATGTCCCCTGTGGACACACCACAGCATTTTGAGGGGCCTGTGCATTGCAACTCAATCAGACACAGAAAAAATTACAGAGAAAAATCACAACGTGGAAAGGCAAAGCATTCCAGTTCTCACTACGTCCTAGTCACAAAAGGCAATGGCAGTGAACTTGGAGAGAACTGAGGTATTAGGAAGATGACACCATCATAAAATGAAAGTGCTGAGGACTCTGTAGAAAGACTTAGGATGATAAATTTTGAAAGGAAAATTAGCTATGAAATTTCAGTAGGAGTTGCCCAGTGATAATCTCTTAGTTTCAAAACAGGTTAAGAGCTATGTGGGTTTTCTTGAAGAGAATTCCATTAGCAGAGGTTGTGTTAGGAGTTCAAAACGACAGGAAAGCAAATCAATAGCCTCTGCTCCAACCATAGTGAAAGAGAACTGAGAAGAATACTAGACTCTAACACAGGAATCCTGGTTTGCGGAATCCTAAGAATCCCCAATTTGGAAAAATCTTCTAAAAAGTTCAGCCAACTGAAGTGGACTTTAGCAGTACAGAACATTTTAAGCATTTTCCAATGCCAAAAGGCATGGGTCCACCTTACAACAAAAGAATTTGAGTGAAATGTAGGAGGAGAGCAGAGGATTTGCAGAGGGAGGTGAAATGCAGGGTTGGTGTTGGAAGATGGCAGATATGTGATCTTGTATTCACTTCAAACCTCATCCAGTACTCTATGGCATACCCCGCATTAACATTACTATTTATCTGGTAGTTGGTTTCTTTTTCAGTAACTTTGCTTTTCCATCCTGAGTATTCTTCCAAGCACTGCTAGATGATGCTATATTTTTCTTAAACCACTATAAAGGATAATGCTTCTTTGCGGGGGGGGGGGGTTCATTTATCTATTTGGTACAGCATCTCACTACACAGCTCAGACTAGCAGTGATCAGCCTCTTTTCAGCCTCCCCAAGCTGAGGTTACAGGTGTGCACCGTCACATCTGGACTCATTCTAGTGCACCCTGTGGGTGGAGCCCACCCGCCGTGCAGGGCCAGGGAGTGCAGTTGTTTTAAAATCATCTTGATATCATCTAGCCTTGGCAGGTGGGTAGATGATGGCTTACCTTGACAATTCACTACTCTGGCTCCCTCAGAGGACCTCATGATTTGGAAAGATCCAATGAGACGGCGCTTCTGCGTGACCTGAAACAAAGGTGGTGAATTTCTGTTTTTCCTCTCTTCAGGCCATAGATGGGTTTCCATCTGACCGTTCAAGAGCTCCTCACCACTTGTGGTTGGGGTGAGAAGCTTTAAGCACAGAGGAAAAGCAATGCGCTTCATCTCTGGAATGCTTTTTCACAACCAAGGAAACACATTTTTGTCTCAAGCTTCATTATTCCTGAGAAAGGCAGCATAATACAGCTGCATTCAGAAAGATTTGATGTGATTTAATGTTTGTATAAATAACACTCTGGCTTCATCTCACCGGTGTTTTGTAGAAAGCTGCATTCTCCTCTCTCAGATTTGGGGATGAAACCTTTATAACACTCTATAGGAGAAAGCAAACAGATGCTGTTCTTCACCAGTTTATATTATGCCTGCATAGGGTAAGGATAGGGGCTCCCTGTTAAATTGGGACAGATACCCTTGAGATACTTTTTTTTCTCCTTCTTTGTATTTAATACAGGGTCTATAGGGTCTCACTATACAGATCAGACTCACAGTGATTCTCCTGTTTTCAGCCTTCCAAGTGCTGGGATTATAGGTGTGTGCCACCAAGCCCAGTCTCAGTGGCCATCTCACTACACCTCTGCAGCGGGGCCAACATAGCATGCCAGGGATCGAACCCCTCATCACTGTGCCCGCCTTTAGCCAGCTGAGTTATCTGGTGAGTCCCAGGTACCCTTGAAAGCAACACAGAGACCTGTGTCCCCCATACCTGCCAATTATCTGCCATGCTTCTATTTATTAATGTATCTATTCAAAGGCTAAGGTATGTGCTTGGAAGTTCCTCTTCCCACACTACATCTCTCCTAAGGGTTGCTAGTGGTCTCTAAATCTTTCACATACTCTACAGTCTGTCTTTTCTTTTGTGTATCATGGCCAGAGATTGTTTCATGAGATAGGTTGGTAGCCAAGAAGAAAGAGTAGAAAATTTGCAGTCAGCTACACAGGAATCTGACTTTCAAGAGGATGTCACACAGTTCAAAAAATGCAAACTGTGATTTGCCTTGTAGAGACTGGCATCTTAGTCCCGTGTGGCCGGGCAGCTCTGTGGGACAGGGAGGCAAGAGGATTACAAGTGTGATCCCAGCTTAGATAAGGGTTCAAGGTCCTATATCCAGAATTATTAAAAAAAGGATGAGGCTGTAGGTCAGTGCTGAGTATCTAGCACTGAGGGAAAAGGGCATCTTAGTAACAGTAACAAGTTGTATTTGATAGAAGCACACTTTCCGTCTCTGGGGCATTTTATGATTTGGGTGTAATTTATGTATCTCCCAGAAGTCTACAGAGAAAGGTTTGGTTGACAAGGTGGTGGTACTGTGAAGCACTGTGGACCTGTGGGAGGTGGAGCCTCATGGAAAGTCCTCAGCTCATTAGGGGTGTGGCCTAGGAGGGGATTAAGGGGCTTTGTCTCTGGATCTCTGGCCATTCCTAGCCTTACAGGTGGCAATGGCTTCAACATATCCCTGCTTCCACTGTCCAGAATCCTTTCTAAAGGTCTAAATCAGTAAGGCTCCCGATTTCGGATTTAAACTTCTAAAACTATGATGAAAGCAAATCATTGTTCTTTATTATGTTAGTTGCCTTAGGTATTACATTGTAATAACACAAAGCTCACAAAGGCATTGTTCTATCAGGAGCATTCCTGTTCCATAGAGTTTTGTAGGAGATGTTCTCAGGAGTTGGGCACCCCACTGCTTCTCCTAACAACAACAACCACAGCAACAAACAAACAAACAAACGTAAAGAAAAAGGGCCAACCAGATAGCTGAGCAGACTGAAGCACCTGCTTAGGCAGGGTGCAGTGGCCAGGGTTTGATCCCCAACATGTCATGCCTGCCCTGCCTCCTGGGGAACGCTGAGACTGTGATTGAGACTGGGCCTGGTGGCACACAGATATAATCCCAGCACTTGGAGGCTGAAAACAGGAGGATTGCTACAAGTCTGGTCTACATAGTGAGAACCTGTAGACCTTGCAGACCCTGTGCCATATACATAAAAAATCCCATGTTGTAAAAGCACTGACTTTAGATCTACAGGAAATGATAGTGCTTGTAGTCCACTACTTGGGTGCCACTCACCCACCCACCACCACAATAGCCCGCTGGAAGGAGGAGGGAGTATTAATATCTCTGAGCAGATCTGGCTCCTCTGTTATCTTTAATAAAGTGTGTTTCAGAAGAAGAAAAATTTAATTATGCTTAAATTTTTAGCATTAATATAGAACAAAAGGAAAATTAATATAGAACAAATTAATATAGAACAAAAGGAAAACAGAGCTAGTTTACGTAGAAAGAATCTGGACTGAAATCATAAAGGCCAACGATACCCACCACTTGCGTGATCGATATCCCAAAGGCTTTGGATAGCTTAGAAATCCGTGTGCCCTTTGCACTATTTCTTGAGACTTAAGCATTTTGGTGAAAAATGAGCCTTATTTTCTTATTTATTTATTTATTTATTTATTTGGTACAGATTCTTGCTACACAGCTCAGACTCACAGTGATCCTCTTGTCTCAGCTTTCTCAACTCTGAGATTATAGGCATATGCCACCATGCCCGGTTTCCAGGCCATTATGTAAAACAGTACATGGGGAATGAACCCACATCCTTGTGCTGGCCAGGAAGGTGCTTAGACTGCAGAGATAGCTCTTATTTTTTTTTTTGAGCCTTGTTTTAAACAAAAAGTAAACAAAGATACAAATACATATTTATATTGCATATAATTATGCCCATATATAGCCTGGAAGACAAAAATATATAGTAAAAGGGGAATAAAAGATTGACAAGGACTGATTGGTGGTATAATTATCTACTGAGTTCAGAGCTTTCTTAGAATTTATCTGAATAGCTGTTTCATTTATTATCACCAATGTGAAAGACAAACATGCAAGAAAATTGATTTTAGGCAGGCATAGTGGTGCAGGCCTGTGACGCTAGCACCCCAGATGCTGAGGCAGGTGGACTGCTGTGACTTGGAGGCCAGCATGAGCGACATAGTGACTCTAAACCCTCCTTAACTACATGACAAGAGCCTGTCTGAAAAAAGAAAGAGAGAAGCAGAGGCAGAGGCAGAGGCAGAGACTGAGACACAGAAAGAAAGAAGAAGGAAGGAAGGAAGGAAGGAAGGAAGGAAGGAAGGAAGGAAGGAAGGAAGGAAGGAAAAGACATTTTATTTTATTCAGGCTACTACAATAAAACAATACCTTAAAATGTCCCAGCATCATGGCTATTCTTTTGACTCTTAGAGGGAGGAACTCAAGGTGATTTATTCTGAGGTTGCTTGGCAGGGAGGTGAAAATCTCAGGAAGTTAGCTGAAAAGAAATATTCCTCTCTGTTTCTGCTAGTTTCAGGGGCAAGGACAGTTCTAATCTTAGTTCATCATTTCTGGCATTAAGATGAGGAAGTTAGTGTCTGGCTTTTTAGCTAGGTCAGGAAAAAGAAGACGTGAGCTTGTTTTCATCATTGCTGCATATGGGAGTCCCCTGTGACTTTGAGAAAACAGAACTTGGGAGAGTACATTTTTACAACACTTTTTTGTAAGATCTCCACTAAATCTTGAGCTTGACAAATAATTTTATGGTTCTCTTTTGAACCATAAAATTACACGAATGTGTGTTAATAATTATTAACAAAATTGAGAATGGTGATGTGGGCTGATGAGATAGCTCAGTGAACTAAGTACCTGCTTTGACAAGTGCAGGGACCATGGTTTGATCCTCAGTCCCCCTGACTGTGCTGGCTCTGCCCCTAGGTTACGCTGAGCCAGGAGAGTCTGGGTGTGGTAGCGTATGCCTATAATCCCAGAGTTGGGGAGGTCTAAAACAGGAGGATCACTATGAATCCGAGCTACCTAGTGAGACCCAAATACACAAACAAAAACACTGATATGCCTGTATATTTATTCTTCCTTTTTGCCTCCTTCTTTAATAACTATGAAAAACAGTGAAAGAACACAGTAATTGCATAGCAAATAGTTTAAAAATATATGTGAATTTGACAGAACATTCATCATATTGTTAGCTTAAAAGTTAGGGATATTTTAGAATTTAGAAGCTGCAAAACTGTATCTCAGTAATTCTTTTAAAATCATGAATACAACCCTCCATAATATATAAAACAGAAACTAGGACAATGTATTGAGTGATTTTTCTAACATGTTTTTCGTTGTTTTTGTATGATTATTCTTAATAATCTTCTGTCTTGAATATGGGATTCTTAGAATATTTGGCTAGTATATTCATCCAGTCGCTGTTTATATATATTTCTGCTAAGTGTGTGTGTGTGTGTGTGTGTTGTGTGTGTGTGTGTTCATCTTCGCATTACCTATTGAACAAGGTAAAACACAAGTTCAGTTATGTTTATGAGCTGGAAGAAACAAGACACTGAACAATAATGATTAGGTTCCAAACAACGGAAGAACAGATGCCAGCAATCAAACTTTTGCATTTGTTTAGCCAAAAGAATTGGACAGAGTTGGATAGTGTGAAGTTGAGCCCTGAGAGAGCAGTCAGGCCAGCTAGCTCTCACTACTGGCTCAGGAGGGGAGCTAACTTAGCTTCAGAAGCAGGTGAAAGGAGTGTGGAGTGGAGGCCAATTGCACTACTAACTGTTGCTTATCAGACAAACTGTCTGTTGGGGACTACAATAAGAAGATCTTCCACAATCTGATCTTCCCTGAATCACTGCAGTTGAACACAGTTCTTAGTCTCTCTACCATATGATGAAAAAGGAAAAGAGCATTATTTATGGTTTATTTTAATATTAAAGAAAATATTAGGCAAAAATCTCAGAATCATCATTTTGGGAATGGCACAATAATAAAAGTAATCTCCTTGGGAAATACTCAATTAGCTATGAAGTATTCCCCTGGTAAACAGGACTAATAGGAGATGCTGCTGCTATCTTGCCTTAAGGCTGATTCGCAAATACTTAAACATGATGTACCACCCCACACATAGTTCTATCCTGGTACTTGCTCTTTCTGGAAGTCCTAAGGAAGTCAGCTCATAATTAGCATTCCTAATGGTTCTCCAGGGTGTACACCTGACTTCTCAGGGTGACTGAGCAGGAATAAGACAGTCCTCAGGCAAAGCATGGATGGTTTCCAGAATCTCCATCCCACATGCCTTCGCCTTTTGATCACTGAAATGATAAACATATATCTCTAAGCAAGAAGAAAGCGTACCAGTTGAACACCTAGGTAATAAAAACAGGTCTGAATAGGAACAGTAAACAGCGAATTGATACACAGGTGTTGATAAGCGGGACCTACAAATCTAAAGATTTAGAAGCAATCTCAAAAATTTGGTGAAGACCAAAATTTGAAGCCACCTACAAATGTGTTGAAAGATGACCCTGGAAGCAATTCTGTCTCCTTCACTCCCACATTGCTGGGCAGCCTTTCCTGAGACTTGGGCATTGCTTACCCTTTGTCTCAGTTATTTTTCTCTCATTGCTGGGACAAAATACCCAATACTCAATGTCTTAATTATCTGGGCCATAAAGTGTGGGAACTCCTCTACAATTATAAAAACAAGTGTGGGTATAATTTGAAAACTTTAGAACACTATCCATATATTTTAAAACATTCAAATTCTATATATTAATAATCAAGTAATTTGATGAATGAAAGCTTGATATAACTTTATATTGGGTAGTAAAAATGATATGAGAACCACAGTATTTAAAAATGACTTCAAACTGAAATGGAAATGACAGATTAAGCTGATTCTCACAGTGTTCGCAGTGACCAGGTGTCAGGCATCTTCATTTTGTTTTTCTGTAGAATGCTCTCCTGTAAGTAGACCTCTCTCCAGTGTGCACAGACATTGGCCTGGCCCCTGAGGGCCAGGAACTTCAGCTTTGGCTGCTGTCATAGGAGGAAAAATGAACAGAACTGTAGAGGCCTGGGAGATAATGTAAAGCACTCCAGTGTTGGCATAATGGTACTGCCAACAGGAAAAGGAGCACAGAGAATATTTAAAGAAATAGTAGCCCGAAGTTCCCCAACACTGATGGAAAATACTAATTTACAAATCCAAGATGAGTAACAATACATAATGTAAGCCCTGAGCAGCAGTGAAGCCAAGCAGATCTAACCAACCTGGGCTGAACCACCCACTCATGGGAACATTGCGCTCCCTGCGTGTTCATGCAGAGCACACATGGAATGCTTGCCAGAACAGGGCTACTTGGCCATAAAACAAGTGGTGATAAACTAAAGAGGACTAAAGAATACAAGATTTGTTATACAGTTAGAATGAAATTACATCAGAGAGCAATGAAATATTTGAAATTCTAATACAAAAATGAAATAATCAAAGAATGAATCACACAGAAATTAGAGAATATTCCAAACTTAGCAAGAATGGGAACATGTAACTCAATTTATGTGATGTTGCTAAATCAGGTTAAGAAACTTTGTAACTGCAAATGCCAATATTAAGAAATTTTGAAATGATCTAATATTGAACTTTAATGTACTGGAATGCGTAAATTAAATTCAGAGCAAACAGAAGAAAGTTATGAAAGAATGGAAGTAGGTGAAATAGAAAAGAAAAAAGCAACAGAACACAAATGCAACAAAAGAATCATTCTTTGAAAAGAAGAACGGTAAGAATCCCTATTTGTAGGGGGCCTAATTTCCTAATGTAATGCATAGAGAATGCTACAGAATACACATACACATACACACACACACACATGTGCACACACAGATACATATAATAAACAGATATAGAAAATAAGTGATTTCAGTGTAGTTGCAGAATGTAAGTATACAAAAACTATTTTCTTCATATGCTTGCTGTGGGAATATGTACACAATAGTATGAAAAAATTCACATTCACAGATATACCAAAAATAAATATTTAGTAAAACATCATATAAATATAACATTACCATATTGAAAATATGGCCTCATTGACAGAAATCCTGTGCTGATATTTTGAAAAACCTATTATTGCTTAGGAGGTAAGCTGGTGGGCACAGTCAGGGCAGCCCTCATCAAAATCTGAGCTGGCTTTTTTTTGTTCCCCAAAAGTGGCAAGATGATCCTAAAATATAATTGTAACTTTGGAAATTATAGGAATAGAGAGGAAAAACGATTTTGAGGAAGAAAAAATCAGCATACATATGTCTTGGTCTCAAAATTTACTACAAAGCTACATTAATCATCACTATGAATAGCATAAGGTACATACAAACAACAAACTATAATTTTAAATGGTTATATTAAAAACTTGAAAAAAATGACTGAAACACAATTGGAAATCATATATCTTACAAGGATATAAAATTCAGATTGTATGAATTCTAAAGTCCCAAACTTACGTCTCTTTTTTTTATTTTTTCCTTTTAGTTCCAGAGCTCAAACTCAGGACCTTGAGCTTGCCAGGCAGATGCTTATGGTATGCAGCTATCTCCCCAGACTTACAAAATCTTACAATCTTTCAATAAAAAGCAAACCAACCATTTATAAAAAGGGCATTGTTAAATGGAATTTTTTGAAGCAAAGTGAATCAGAATAAAATAAGCAGTAGGACATGAAATGATGTTCAACATTCATTAGGAAAATTCAAATAACCATGTTAAGATACCATTTCATATCTACCGTGATGGCTACTACTTAAGAAAACAAAACAGGGATAAAATGTTGGTAAAGGTAAAAACCCTAACACATTGCTAGCATGAATGTAAGATCATGAAGTTGTTTTAGAAAACAGTCTAGCAATTACACAAAATGATAAACATAAAATTACTGCATGAACAAGTGTCTTTATACCAGTTCAAACACCCAATGAGAAGAAAAAGAAATGTACATGCATACAAAAGTCTGTATGTATTACTAGTAATGACCCTAATCCAAACGTACATCAGCTGACAAATGAATAACTATGGAATGGTCATACTATGCAATATTGCTCACCTACAAAAAGGAATTTTCATTCATTTTTCCCATATTGATAAGCACTGCATCTTGGATGAATCTTGAGATTATACCAAGTGAAAGAGGCAGGTAAACAGAAAGGCAAAGACAGTATGATCTTATCGTATGTGGCATCTAATGAAGTTGATCTCAGAGAAGTTAACCCTAGGATGGTGGTTATCAGTGTCTAAAGGAAGTGTGGTGGGGAGGGAGGGATGCATGTAAAAAGCATGCTAATTTACAGTGAGGTAGGGTAAATGAGTTCTGGTGTTCTATTGTATTGTAGGATGAACAAAGGTAATGCAACTGTATTTCAAAGAAGCCAAAAGAAATTATTTAAAATGTTTTCACCATAAAGAAATCCTAAGTACTTTAAATGATAGATGTGCTTACTAATTTGAGCATTGTGCATACACATATATAGCCAATGATGCTTTGTGAATATGCTCAATGCCATGTGTCAACTAAAAACATTAAGTATGTGGAAGAAGGCAGTTTAAAAGACTATAGATATTTACTTCATTTTTAAGAAATGTCCACAACAAGCAAACCTACAGTTATAGAGTGCCTGTGGTGGCCATTAGTGACTGACTGAGGAAGGCTGAGGAGTGACTGCTAAAGAATATAGTGTTTCTTCCTGGAGTAATGGGAATAGTTGCATAGCTTCTATGATTGTGAAATTTTGTCAGCCTTGAGAATATAAAAGTGTTATCTGGATTTTTCCAACATAAAAATATTATAAAGTTAAGTACTCTTATCTGAATTTGTATTACTGAAATAAACAGAAAATACATGCCTCTTACAGATAAATATTTTGCCTATATTACTTAATTTATACTTCAAAATTTAATAAGGGTCTTATTTTAAATAAAAAACCTCAGGTCCTGCCCTGTATCTATGTAATTAGATTCCGCATTCTTGGAACCTGCCCCATTCTTGCAATTTTCATATATTTTACCTTTTACGAGACAACCAGGAAGGACTCATATTTATGTGTTGAACATGGGCCAGCAAATGTCAGCCTTTCTTATCAGAAGTGTACTAGAAACATTCAAACCAGTATTGTATTATTCATTGTTTCCCTGACACATGCTTCTCTATCCCACGTCTAACGATTACTCACTAAGCTTAAATACAGAGGAAAGTCCTTGACTACAACCACCTCAATAATCAACAAATGGAATCACCACAAATTTGAAAACTTCTACCAGGAAAGAAACAAAAACAGTGTAAAGAGTTAATCTACAGAGCAGAAACAATTATTTAATAGCTATTCCTCAGGCAGAAGACTGATATCTAAAGAATTCAAGAAAATTAGATACTGAGAAACAAAAGAACCAATCAAAAATGAGCACTTGAAATGAATAGCCTCTTCTCAGAAAAAGAAATATAAGTGGAAAATAAATACATGGAAATGTTAAATATTATTGGTTATTGGAGAAATACAAATTTAAAAACTGAGATTCCATCGTCCAAAAGACTGTCTCTTATTAAGAAATCAAATCAGAACAGCCCACAGCTTGTGAGGCTGTAGGAAAAATGAAACAACCTATGTTGTTGGTTGGATGTTAAATTTGTACGAGCATTAAGGAAATCAGGAAGGGGATTCTTCTGAAAAGTGAAACTAGAAATTCCTTTCAACCCAGGTAGTCTCCTTTCAGGTATCTTCTCCAAAGTGTTGACATCACAGTAAGTGATGCTGCACACTCTTGTGTGTAGCAGCACAACTTATAATAGCTAGATTTTGGAAAGAGCCTATGTAGCCATCCACAGATGAATTGGTAAAGAAAATGTAGTATTTTACATGTGCACTACTTACTGTACCACGGAGAAGGATGATTGAGTTAGCAGTAGCAATACGGATGCACCTGGAGATTTTAGAGTTAAGTGGGGAAAAAATCAGGTATAGAAGCTTAAAAATTTCATGATTTCTAAGAGAAATCCAAAATATAAATAAAGAAGAAAAGTAAAAACATAATAGGAAACAGGGAGGTAGTTATTTTACAAAATGAAAGAGGACTAAGAGTTGGAGAGAGAAAGGAAGAAGATGAAGGGAAGAGACTAGAATCACAGTATTAAGATGCATTATGCACTCGTGCCGACCTCCCAGGAGGAATTTCATCAGTAGCACTGCAAATGTGTGCTAAGGAAAATAAATGGAGGCAAAAGAAGGTTGTGTTGTGTTTGTTGAGGGGCAGCAGCCATGGAGCCACAAGAAGGTGCTGCACTTTCTCTGAGCCATCGTGGATTTACCCATCTGTCTCAGCATCAAGAGACATCCTTTTAGGCTGTGCGTCCCAGCCTTCTTTACTGCTGCTTTAAAGGTCATTGAGAGAAACTCACATCAGAATATCCAGTTGAGGGCCCGGCGGGATGGCTCAGTGGTCTAAGGCGCCTGCTTGGGAAGGTTTGGGCGGCTTCAGGGACCGCGGTTCGATCCCCTGCACCACATGCTGCGCCAGCCCTGCCCTCGGGGCGGGCTGAGCCAGCCATAAAAAATGAGTGAATAAACAAAGAAAGGTTCTGAAAGAATAAATAAATAAATAAATTTAAAAAAACAAAAAAAGAATATCCATTTGAATACAACTTTGAGTGTATTCAGCCCCTTACGCCCATGAGTTCTGCATCTTTAGATTCAACCTACCAAGACTTGAAAATTATTTTTTTTTTAAAAAGGCCTCTATAATGTTTGCAAATATGGATATTTTCCTCACCGTCATTCCCTAACCAATGCAGTCCAGCAACTGTTTACATAGTAGTCACATCTTCTTTGGTAAATAATCTGGAGATGATTTCAAGGAGAAAAGAGCATATGTATGATTAAGACAATACTACATTTACTATGAGAGATGTGAGTATCTGAAGATCTTGTCATCCTGAATCCAATCCCCCACTGACACTTAAGAATGTATCAAATAATTTTGTTCTTAAAAATCTGTAAGTTGTCAGTTCTCCTGGACCTCTCTCGTTCTGCCCTTTCTGCTGCTGCAGGTTGCTGAAGGTCAGTCCACCCAGTCTGAACAGGAAACCATTCTTGCTAACTCACTCCTTGGCTAATTGTCCCGGGGCATCCTAATCTTCTGGGGATCTATGTCAATGACACTTCACAGTAAAGAGAGGAGAAATAAGACGCTTTAGAAAGGAAGAAATTGTGGGAACATGGAAAGAATAGAAGTCACAAGGAACCTCTGTCCAACATCAAGTGAAGTTAATCCCTTATTTTTCAGATATTAAATATAAAATGGGAGGGGCTGGGGAGATAGCTCCGAGGCACAAGTGCCTGCTGGGCAAGTGCAAGGTCGTGAGTTCGAACCCTGGTCCCACAAAAAAAAAAAAAAAAATAAAATAAAAATAAAAATAAAAATAAAAAAATGGGGTGAGAGACCATAAGAATTTTTCCTCCAATATCCTTACTGAAATTACTTGGCCACCCACATTCAGATTACCAGTGCAACACATGATGCTGGGGCCATCTGCTTTGAGTGATGATCAGAATCCCACTACTTCTTATTTCATAATTGAGGGCATTTACCAAAACCCTGCTTCAACTGCCTGGGCTGCAGCATGGAGGTAATTAGGTGTACCTCTTCATAGGTTAATCAATTTCAATAATAACAGGCCAATAGGAATAGAAGAGTGATGCAAATGTTGTAATCGTTATTGAAAAATGCTTCCCAAATAAATAATCTTATATCGCATGAATTTGAGTGCTGAAATTTATATTCCAAAAAACACAACTATGTAAGATCTTTGATTCTTACAAAATTCCATGTAGAAGAAGCCCCCAGTGAAAGAAGCAGAAGCTTAACACAGAAACAGCTGACTCCTTTGCAGTCTTCTGTGATTATCTTTCTATCATATTTTGCTGTGAATGCTGAGGAGCCACAGGGAACATTAAAGACTAAATTACAGGTGGAGAGTGGCATCTTCTGGGATGGATCTTAAGATGAAATTAGTGATGAAGCCTAAAACATCACTGAAGCTTAGTACAAGGCTAGAAAAGTCACCTTGACAGAAGGACCTGCACCTCCATTGCTGTCCTCAGAGAATGCATTTCCAATTTCACAGAAATTGGAAGAAAACCTAGAATGAGATGACATCAAGACCATTCCTCATATGAAGCAAAAGGACATAAGGTGGATCCCGACATTTAGAAGATTTAGTGAAACCAACTCTGATCAATTTTTAACGAGACACAGTGGATGCATCCCACAGGCAAAGCAAAGATACAGCCATACAACATCCGTCCCAAGCACACAGGAACTGTCACCATAGCTAGGGAGTGGAAATGAGAACGTTTTTCTCAGACACACTATCAAGCCAAATGGAGGTTGCTTTAAAATTCAAAATCTGATTAAAATGCCCAAGAATAAGCCTGTTAAGAGCAACTGATTGCCAGATCCCCATTGTGTGAAACTGCTGAAACTAAATGCAGAGAATAAATTTTAACTCACAGCCAGAACTAATACTGAAATGCCATTTGAAAGGCTCAGAGAAGCCTAGTTCCAGCAAATTCTCAAATAATAAATTTGCATGGCATCACAAGCTGTTTTGCATCATATAATTTTCCCTTTTCTCACCATTGTTTGTTTTGTTTTGTTTTCATGTGCAAGTTTGGCTCAGAAAGAATACTTAAAAGTTGGAACATAATTTCACCCAAAGCCTTTATTACTAAGTAATGAAATATCACTGAAGAGTCTTTTGTCAGGTGATGAGAAGATCTTTCTCACAAGCACACAAGTATGAGGCCACAGCATAGTGAGGAAGCGTTGCTTCCCTGGCTTTCTATTATTTAAAATTCACACACTTAAAGAGCAATTCTGCGAGAATTGCACCTAAATCTCTTTGACAACTAAAATAGCACTGTTACAATGCAATACGATGTATACAAATTAAATTCACTCCACTTTCAGCAGTATAGTTATGCAATTTTCAGTGAAGTTTTAATTTTATTAGATTTGCCTCACTTCACAATTTGTTCAAAAATTTAAATTGTATGGGCTAGTAATGTAATTCAGTAGCAGAATACTTGCCTGGAATGCGCAACTCCTTGGCGTTGGTCCCTAAAACACAAACAACAAAAGGAACCAAACAGATAGTTATTCTTATTATTTCATAGTATTACTCCAAATGTGTCTATATGCATTCATGCTTTATTAGACAAATATAATAAGCATTAATCACAGGGGGCGATGGCTAAGAGATATTCAAAATCTCTTCAATTCTTGCCTCTTCTACCACAGTAGAGATAGATTTTTGTTTATATTGAAGGAAAAAGTGTACTCTAACAATACATTAAATATGAGCGACAAGGCTAATGAAAGAATTAAAAATGTAGACTAGGATCCTGATTTGGCTATTGGACATATGATCTTGTTACTCTTGGAAAGCATCGTGATAGAAGAGAACCATACATACAAAGTGTTGCATGACTTTGGGCTGGAACCCCTGGAGCTGCACCTATGGGACAGTAGAATAGATTATTGGTTATACAAACTTGCAGGTCACAGAGAAGGTAAGTTTACATATACACTAAAATGTGCTAAGTTCATGTTTTATGTGTTTAGGCCTATTGTAATTCTTACATTCCAAAATACATTCATTGAAAAGATAATAGGCTGGATTTTCCAAACATGCTGTGCCCTACTATACTCTTACAGAAGTCCAAGACCCACGTGGACATGTTTTTCAGAATAATTAAATATGACTTGACATAATAACAGCCCAGGAAGTTTAACAGGACAAAGTTTGCCTTCAAATTTTTAAGCATTTGCAGAAAGCAGATAATCTGCTTTCTAAGTGGTCTTTAGGCCGAGGACATATCATTGACTCTAGAATTTTGCATTCTTGATGAACCTGAGGGAAAAAAGGTTGGAGGCATAAAATAAACTCATCAGTTGTGCTTGGAGCCACATATAAAAACAAAAATAAAAGAAAATTTCCTCTGATAAAATATTTTGCAGTTTAATTTATATTCTCCCTAAAGAAATCAGGAACTCCTGGTAGTTATATTTGTGGTAGCTGAAATTATAGCTCAGATCATTTTATATATAAATATTATTTTGTCAAAAGCAAAAGTTACACTGTCAATTTTTCCAACTTTTATATGACTGTTACATTATTTGGTGTTTTCTAGAAGATATCTATTTAAATTTAAATGAGACACATCCTATCTTAGCCCACTTTGTAGGTACATTTTTGTTAAGAGCCCATATTCAGTGGCCTTGTCATGTGATGCCAACCCAGGCCTCTATACTTGTGATATTTTTTTTTTCCTGGCATCAGTTTTCTTCTCAGTTAAGTGATGTAGAACCAAAAGCCTGGCAATCCAGACTCAGAGTATGACTATTTGCAAGTTCAGTGCCTTCTGAAGTGGGAATGGGTACACTAAATCCAAGCACAGGGGTGCACATATTTGCCTGACTAGACAGGGAGCTTACAAGTGCTGCATAATCACCTTGCTGAAATATGAAGACAAGTGATGTAAAGTAAGTCAATCTCTGTTTTTTGGTTTGTCGTGAATATAAATGTGTGACTGGGAAAGTCAGAAAGCTCCTTTGGAAATAACTCCCAAAAAAGGACCAAGCTTGAGTCCCAGCCACATGTCAGGTTAGATGAGAGGCTGAGGATGAAGAGCCAGTGTGGAGTAGAACTTTAGATTCCCATCTGTAAGAGGCCAGGGTGGTGTTTTTTCTGCATGACTGTTGAACAGATGAAATCTCACAATGTGTGTGAAGGAAAAGTATACCCTTCGGCATATAAAATGCTATGAGAATCATGGTTGCAGGAAAGAAAATGTTTATGAGAAACATTCTAGATAATGGAGAAACAGGCTCACAAAAATCGTTACAAAATGAGTCCCTGCTGATTCTCCTGGAGCTGTTTCACCTTTTAGATTCTTGCAGAAATATGTGTCACCTACATTTAGATGTTGGGTTCTGTGGTGCTTAGGCAATCCCTGAAGCACTATTGCCCTTTTTCATGGATGAAGGTACAAAAGCTATCAAAGTGGCTCCTCGTCTAGGACCCTGAAATCATATTAGGATCTTCGCCTTCAGCCACATAGTGCTGGTAGGAATAATCAAGGGCCTGTGTACCGCAGCCCTCTCAGTGTGGCCTCTTCCCTCTACACATAGGCCTTTGTCTGTGGTGGGGTCCAGTACCTTGACCTAGCTCCCCTTTGTTTCCCCGTAGGCACTCAGTGTCTGTTGGAAACAGATGGTGGCAGCTTTGGCTTCAACAGTGCGCACCTGGAGTGATCAGCTGACTCTTTCAGCTGTGCCTCCTGGCAAGGATCGTAGGTATTCACGCCCATGCTGAAACCGGCTAAATATAGCATTGCTTTAGTGATGTTTTTATAAAAGCATTTCCTTTCACATCTTGCTGTAACAAGCGCATGTTCTCTCCCTGGACATCAGTAGTATTCTTTATAAGTTATGTAGTCAATATAGAGCAGTTCCTGCTTAGGCAGAGAGCAGTGGCAGGAGTTCTATTCCCAGGGCACAGGCCCCATCCTTGGGACAAGCTGAGAGGCTCATTGAGACTGGGAGGGGTGGTGCTCGCCTGTAATCCCAGCACTTGGGAGGCTGAAAACAGGAAGATCACTAAGAGTTCCATGTACGTAGTGAAACCCTGTATTAAATTCAGAGAGAGAGAGAGAGAGAGAGAGATGGGGGAGGGGAAGGAGGAGAGGGAGAGAGGTGACCCAGTGGCACACTTGCTGCCGCTGGCTGTGCTTTATCATGGAAAGCTCTGAAAGGTTCACCGTCACCAATGAGAGCAAAAAGCTGAGTTGTTAGAGCTATAGTCCAAGGATGTTTTTTTCTTTGACTTTCCTCTCCTCTTCCTGTTATGTAGATTAAGGGTAAATTCCCTAGAATACAATCTTATTTGTGTTCGGAAATTCATCGTATTTCTTTCTTCTCCCTAAATGCTGATCATCCAGCTAAGTCTTGTCTTCAGTTAGAGACCAGCTTCTTGGAGTTCCTGTTTCAGGATACTGGCTTCTCTTACACACACTGACTTGGGTTGTCAACCAGGAAGTCCCCGATGCACCCCGAGGGAGCTGGAATGCCACAGGTAAGGGCAGCACTAATCTAAAGGCTCTTGCACCTTACTGTAATTGTCAGTTTGTGCTTCTGTCTCGCACTCCTCATGTCTGCTTCTTTGATTTTTTTTCTTATAAATTCATTTGCAACTTTGGTGTTGGATTCCCTACCCCCTCCCTTTGTCCTTTTTTCTCATTTCTTTCCCCTTCCTTCCATCCTCCTCACCCCCCCACCTTTCATTCCCTCTTCAATTTGTCTAGACTGCACTAAATGTATGATCATCCTGACTCAGCCTTACAGAGTGCTAAAATTATAGACAGGTACCTCAGTTCCTGGCTTTCCCTTTAAAAAAAAAAGGCTGGACACTTCCCAATTCTAGAATGTTTAAGTTCTTGTTGTTGTTATTATCCTCACTGTGTCTTTCTCCTTCTTATCTGTCTATATAATATTACTGGCCAGAGTAGCAGTTCCCTAGTAATTAAACACCCATCTCAAGCTCTGTCTACCAGGGTATGATTGAGTCCTTTACTCTTGTTTTAATAGACTTTATTTGCCTGTTTTGTTTGTTATCCCATGCTGGTCCATTTAAAATTGTAACCATCCATAAAATAAACAATAAAACATGTATACATTTAATACTTGAGGCACAAGCATTTGCCCAAATTGTAATATAGCTATCTCAGTGCTGCCACTCGACCTGCAAACACAGAGAGATCTTGAACTGAGACAATGAGAAGATTGGAGCTGGGCTATTCATGGCGCCTGGCCTCTTCTTGCTGAGTTAAAAGGATTGTTAGCCTTAGGTTGTAATCTACATGTCCTTTCCAGATGGGTGGGGAGCAGCCGTTTCATAATCCAAAATCCCACGACCAGGGTGACATTCATGTATCACCCTGATACAACAAAAGCACAAAAAACAAAATCAGAAAACAAACACCAAAACTACAAAATGGAAGAAAATCCTGGAGCAGGGATCGCCAGGATCATGTACCACCCTCAGGCATCAGGATGGTAATGCGGTATCACCCTCACATATTACTGTGGCCACAGCTGTGTCCCTGCTGCACATGTTCTGCTCCATGTCACCAAGCATGAGTAATGGAGGGAGACTCCACTGTACTTGGATGTTAAAACTTCCACATCAGGGAAGTGTTTCAAAGAAATTACATTTTATCCTTTGAGATACATATAGTATACAAATTACTGTGAAATTGCAACCACATAGATTTCCTTCCAGATTGGATGTAATAATTAAAATGTTTCTTATTTTATGTATTTAGTACAAGGTCTCACTAAGCAGCTCAGACTTCTAATGAGCCTCCTATTTTCAGCCTCTCCAGCCCTGAGATTACAGGCATTCGCCATTATACCTGGACTTGTTTGATGATTCAGTGTGTCCTGGGGGAGGGGTTGGCATGGCATGTGGGACTGGGCAATCTGACTTCTGGTCACTGTTTTTGCCAAAGCAGGGACTTAGTCCGCTGCACTATCTCTCTGGCCCTATAAAACATTTCTCATACTTAAATGTTTTTTAAATGGTCAGCAAGATGAATAAACAGAGTGTCTTCCTCCAACAAGCCCTCGCCCCTGCGGCAAGAAGATTTGATTCACTCATGCTGTGTCAGGTGTTGCAGTACCAGGAACGCTTTCCAGACACACAGAGGGACTTGAAGCTGTCAAAGGGTCCAGCCTTCTATCATTCAGCTAAGGAAAATGGAGAGTGAGCCATGAAGAAAGATGAGGGGAATGGAGAGGAAGAACTGTAAACAGATAAAAGACCTGGAGTATAAATAGGTGAGGATTTTTATGTTATAAGAGAAGCAGTTCATATTTGAATGCATGTATTTCAACACCTGCTACCTTTTACCATTTCAAGTTTTGGAGTTCTATATGCTTTTATTTATCTTTATAATTGAAGCCCATTCACCGGACTTCACTCTTCAAGTCTCTTCCAAAAGAGTTAAAGACATTGCTATACAGCAGAACACACATACCAATATTGGTAAACCTGTAATTCATAACACCTAAGCCTCAGAAGCAACCTGTATGTCCAGCAACAGACCCATGAATAACAGAAAGGTTGGTTCTATGTGTAGTGGAATACCACTCCGATATAAAGAAGGATGAATTCAAGTCATTTGTTGGCAAATTGATACACCTGGAAAATATACTGTTAAGTGCAATAATCAAATACACAAGATTAAATGCCATAGACTAGCTATCCCTTGAGTAAGTCAAGGCACAAATAAAGGGTTGATGGAAAGAAACATGTGGTTAGATCTTTTGCAAATGGAAAGGGGTCCCTGAGACAGAGGGCTAAGAGAGGTGGGGAGAGGAAGGGGAAGTAAAATGATGTCAGACCTTTCCTGTGTATGTACCACATGCCCAAAGAGAATATAAACTTTTAATATCATAAACGTGAGCTAGAAATAATAACCCTAAGAATGAAAATAGGAGAAAAGGATTTAGAGATGGAGGCAGGGAGGGAGGTGTGAAGGGGAAAATATTTAAAAAATCCAACTGTGCTCTGTACGTATGCCTGCTTCCTAAGAAGAATGTAAATTTTATCCGTTGCAGACATGTAAAGGACTAATAAAATAGAAAGAAGCATGCCGTAATTCATTGCTGGTTGGTTTGTGTGTGACTGGATATCACTGTGTGGTTCGGGCTGGCCTCCAACTCACAGGGTGCCCTCTGCCTCCTGCTGCTGGGACTGCAGGTGTGCACCCCCATGGTGGTGACCACTGTGGAATCCTGAGGTCTGTGCAGCCCTCCAGCACTGTGCCCTGTAGCCCTGTGGGTTCACACTGGCTTCAGCTGTCATCTTTTCCACAAGTCACCGGTATTGGCTGCACCTGAACTGGTGAAGCCTGGGCTTTTAGGATGCCCCTCAAAAGTACTTGCTCATCCCCTCACCTCAGAAGTACTAATTGGATTTGCTCTATGTGCTGGGCATTTGACAAAATGCTGGGTTGAAGCAGTCAAAATAATTAAAATAATTGCAACACATAACTTGCAGCTGGTGAAAATCTTCATCATAGTATGATAAATTCAGAAGCACTGCCCTCCCTTCTGCCCTTCTCTGATTTCTGCCCCAGTGCTGCTGGGAGCCAGCCCCTCCTCAGCAAAACGCCGGGCTCCTCTGACAGCCCCAGCACCACACCCGCTGCTCTCTGTGTCCTCGTCCGGCCTTTAGCTTTGTACCACAGGGATCGATGCACCTCTTCTCTTTAAATGTTGCTTTTTTATCTCTCAAGCCCAGCCCTCCTCTGCTCATCATTGGATTTATCTTAAAATTCTAACATCTACTTTTGTAAGAGGTCATAGACTATGGACATGAAAGACGATAAGGTCAAGTTCCCAAAGAGCTTAGTCCTAAGGAACTGAATGAAGCCAGAGGATCATAATCCTTTTCCTGCCTTCTGCTTTCCTCCCTCCTGTATGCATTTATTTACACAATATCTCAGCATCTGCATGGCCAATCCTTGTTCTGTTTCTGTCTTTATCTCTCTGTCTCTGTCTCTCTGTCTATCTGTGTCTGTTTGTTTGTCTCTCTATCTCAGACACACACACACACACACACACACACGTGTTCTACAATATCATGTGACGTGCAGAGCTGAGCTGGCAACTGTGATAGCAAATCTTGTTACCTATTTAAACATTCTCAGGTGCCTTTGAAGATGCTGCCATGTGTAGTCTGCTTAAGGTTTTCTAAATATCTCTTCTCCAAAGTTGAAATCAGTGGCAGAAGGGTCACTGGGGGTAAACAGAGCACTCTGAACATTTAATTCTTAACTCTGACCTGCTTCAGGGTTGGCACTACCTAACACAACCCTCCCAGTGTCCTGTTGCCACTAGATGTCCCTCCTGGCCAATGCAGAACTGCAGTCTCCCTTGTATCCTTTCTGGGGGCTCTCAAGTATATATGGAGAGGTGTGAGGTACCGTAGGCGTGCCACACAGCCCTTCCAGCCAGGTATGCCCACATCACCTTTCTATACTCTTTTCAAACTCCAGGGAGCTGTTTCCAACCCCATGATAATTCCTCTTCTGGATATCTCTGTCCAACTCAGATAGAGGTGAAAAAACATGCTCATTCACACTAAATCAGACACAACTTCTTGAGAGTGTTGAAAACAGAGGGGGATCATGGCCACCAGGTTTTGGACTTTGCTTGTCCTGAGGACACCCCAGATCTGAGCTGGGTCACTGAGCTCTGCTTTCTGGTCACGATGGTCATCTTTGTTCTGTACTGGGTTTGAGTCCATCAGCAGGAAGTCAGTGGGGCTCCACAGGGTCATGGTGCTGTCCAGCGTGGCTTACTGCATGCTGTGGGAGACACACACTGCGGTGACCACTCCTAAGTCCACCCCCTGGAGCCCTCTTCCCTGTGTGCTGTGTAGTCTGTGACTTACCTCTAACTGGTGCCATGTGCCAAAGGTGATGAGATGTCATTTCTAGGGTTATGTTACTTTACATGGTTCAGGTAAAAGGATTTTGCAAATGCCATTAAAATATCCGATATCCTGGCTTGGATTTAATTTAAAGGAAGATAATCCTACATAGACTCGACCCAACCCAGATGATCCCTTTGAAAAGTGGTCTAGGTCTTCCATGAAATTAGAAGCTCTGCATTGTGGAAACAGTTCCCTCCCTCTCCTTTTAAGCTATCTAGCTATCAAGAATTCTCTCTGTAGGCTCCATTTAACCTGACCCTAGACTTTTGACCCTCAGAAACTGAGATAAAAATATAAAGGCAGCTTTAAACCACTAATGTGGAGGTTGTGTTATGCAGAAGAAAAATAACCACTCAGAGAAAATGTGTAAAAGCATACCCAGCCTAGCTTTTTATGAAACCAGGCATCTTAACTTAAACTCCATCTCAATGTTATAGGTTTCTCCTGTTTTTTTTTTTTTTTTTTTTTTTGAGTCTAAATACAAGAAATGAGTATGCTGTTTCTCATTACTATCATAAAGCTTTTCTTTGGTATATAGATTCCAGTCGTTGCCATGCAGTCATTTGGGCGATCTGCAAAATCTTATCAGTGTATGATCCCTTACATGCTTTGCCTTTCACCAGTGATATTTCCTCACTTGTCAGTGTCTCGGGGAGATTGGCAACAATCCCTATGAAAAAGCTGTCCCTTTTCCTCATGACCTTGGAGGTTGGCTCTCCTTAGTGTGTTGAAGGTTGTCAAAGTGACTTATATCCTGTAGTTTGGGGCCATTGTATGGCTGTGCTGGAATCAGGAGGGTGAGGGACACATGAGTGTCCTAGCATTTTCATTCAGATGTCATAAGGTCTCTTTACTAAACACTCTGTTACTCAGAGCAGTTAAGTGGTCAAACAGAGTAAAAATCAGAGAAGTATGTTTCGTCTCACAGTTGAGGACAGAATATAAAGTAAGAAAGAAAAACATGGTATTTGTTTACAGTTTTTAATTGACACAGTGACAGTCACATGGCTATCAATCCCCTTCTAAGTATATCTTCACACCTCAAAACACTTACCCCATTGTGAATACCACTTTCTGAAGTATTTCTTGAAGTCCTTCAATCCTTCCTCTTCCTCTATGAAGAGCTGTCATGCCTGCCTCAGAATCCTGAACTGATTCAAATATTGAGATTTTATGGTCATTTTGACTTTGGGGATGAGTTGGCAGTCACACAGTGTGGACTTGGAGGGTGAAGATGTGAGCATAATAGAACCTTGCTTTCTGTCAGGTGGCAGGATTCATATCCAGGTTCCGTCGTGTTGCAAAAAATTCATACTGATTTCCACATTCTCAGAAAGACAGCTCTTAGGTGACTCTTGGTAACCAGTCTGGGTTGATATTTCAAAGTAAATGTACAAATGGTAGCCAGTGCTAAATATGTGTGTCTTGTGTAACAACTGGTTTTGAGATGGGGATGTAGTTCAGCAGTCTAAGTCCCTGCCTGGCAAGTGCAAGGACACAAGTTCTATCCGTGGTATCACCTGCCATGGCAGACCAAATCCCAGATACACTGTGCTGGCCACTGAAACCAGGCGTGGTAGCGCATGCCTGAAATCCCACCACTGAGGAGGCTGAGATAAGATAATCAATACAAGTCTGAGCTGTGTAGCAAGATCCTGTACCAAATGAATGCATACATTTTTTTTTTTAAAGAGCTGGTTTCAGTTTTTTATTTGGGAAGTCTTTTTCACATCTCTTTAGCCACCAAAATTTCTTATTTACACTCATGCAGGCAAAGGAAAGCCAACAAAAGAAGAACATTAATTTTACCATCTTATAAATACATCTTCATTAAATATGTAGAAGTGCATACCAAAAGCTTGCTAATTAGCATTGTTCCATGTTTCTTTGATGCCTACCAAAGTATAATGGGGCATTTTATCCTTTTAAATTACATTTTCATCTTGCAGATTGAAAGTATAGGGGAAAATAAATGTAAGAATGGATATAAATTATTTTAAAATTATAGAGCATTTCAAGGTATTTTATGTTCCAATTATCTTTATTTCAAAAATGACTTTGTAGCTTAATAAGCCTTGTCGGGAGCCTCAGATGCATAAGAGAAATTGGCATGTGTATAACTTTTGTAAAATTATCTGATTCATCTATGCAAAGTGCTTTATCTACTGGGGGATAAATGAAAGCATCAGCTGAGTAGATGCACTTTTCTAGTCAAATAGTTCATGTGGAGTAATATATGAATAATCTAACATTTTAATGTCCCTGTTTTCAACTGCTCCTTTTATAAACATGTGTGTATGCACAAGACACATGTATCAGGACAAAACATAAAAGACCACAGTATGAGAGTTGGCCAGAAGTACTAGCCTTAGGGTGTATCCCACTCAAACAAAATGCTGAGAATTTGCCCGTTGCTGTTTCTTCTCAAATTGCACTCAGTGAGGCAAAACTTTAAACAACGCTTACTGATTCCACTAATCTCATTAAGGTCCATAATGCAGGATTTTAATATCTACTGCAATAACAAGCAATAGCTACAGCTCACTGCATATGGTTAGGATATGTGTTTGCTGTTCACTTTCCCAGATCTTTGTTCCTTAACGAGCAATATACCTTCTTCTGGTATAATTCATTCCATGGAATTAGAGCAAAACTATTTCACAGTTGAAGCAGATTATGGTGTCAGGAGAAGAATTAGTAGAAAGACAGTACATGTGTTAAAATGTGCTTAAGACTGATTTTTACAAAAATAACTAATGCTACTGAGATAATGGGATATACAGAATAATAAGGCAGAAAATCAGAAGCCTTAAGAAATCCAAGGGTGGAAAATTTCTTTAAAAAACTATCCTACTCTCTTTCTGTTACAAGGATAAAATCTCCTGTAATTTCATCAGTATTTCCCTTGGTATTCTCATCCTGTTTTGAATGGCAACTGCTGTCATCCCTGTCTTCTTTCACCCTGAGATTTTCCAATAAACCTCAGTCCTCCCTTGCTGGCTGCCCCTGTGCTTCCACAGTTCCCTTGCTCTAATTCTTTTGCACTGTGGCTTCCACCCTTTTCCTCTCATTAAAATTACTGTTCTTTGTTTAGCTGAGAAAGGCCCCTGAAGACCAAAGGCCACGTCTATTTCTCTTCTCTTTCTTTTTGATCTATGCAAAGTTCTAATTTACTCTTGACTCTTCCTTCCTTGAGTACTCCCTTGCCTCCAGGCCTCTTACCATCTTTTGATGTAGTCTTTCTAGGCTTTTAGAGGTTGGGCTGGTCCCAATCCCTCAAGGTATACTTCCATAAGTGAGAAATTCTCAGTTTTCTGTTTATAAAAGTCTATGCACCCTTCCTTCAAGATTTCTGTAACCTATTTGCTTGTTTATTTATTTTTCATTAGTCAATCATTTCTTGTGTTTCTAAACTGATTAAAAGATGTGTTATAGGCCATGGGATGCAATGATGAAATTTGCCATAGGGGCTGGGGAGATAGCTCCATGGCACAATTATACACACACACACACACACACACACACACACATCTAAATATCTGGCCTGAGAACAAAGGTCCTGCATGCTTAGGCATCCCTATAACACTGTCACACCCAGTACAGTGGCAAAAGCACTTGTTCTTCCCATTTTCTGAATTATGAAGTGCTCTGCTCTCCTAAAGCTATGACACTGTCCCCGTCACTTAAATCTAGTACAATTAGGTCATATCTACTCCTTCTTTCTCCCTTCCAATGTGGCTAAGTTATACTAGTTATATCTGCATTGCAGTGCACCTGGACCTGCCTTGGTAGACTTGTGCTCTCCTTCTCTTCCTCTGCGTACAGGTGCCAGAGTAATCCAGTGGGCTCACTGTATCCCATCATGCGTCTAAACCTTGTGCATCCCTACCTATGCTCCATTTTATTCTTTTCTGCTAGAATTACTCAGATAAATGCTAACTCAAATCAGCTTCCTTAACTCCCCACTGTCTAAATAATCATGAATGTTGGAGAGCCTCCACCAGTTATCAAATCCACTCTACAGCATCATGTGCAACAACTTCTTCTATGTAAACTTGAAACTATTTTTTCCTCTTTTATACCCATCCATCCTTCCTTTCTTTTTTTCTTCCTTCTATCCTTCCTTTCTTGTTTGAATTTTGGGGATTGAACCCATGGCATGATGTATGCTAGGCAAATTTTCTACCACTAGCTACAGCCTCAGCCCTGAAACTTCACTGAAAGCATTTTTGTCTCTTACCAATAAAATTCCAATCTAGTGCCTTTGAATATGCTAAGCCCCATACTTGGCATAAGACTTTCTCCTGTCTGCTTCATCGCATATCTTATTGTATCATGACATGCTTTTGCCAAGAAATTTATTATTGTTATAGCTTATATCTAGATGTCACCCCAGAACCTCATGGACTCCTAGGTGTGGCTTTCAGGAATGACTGGATCATGGGGTTGGGCGGGGGGATCCTTCATGAATTCACAGATTGTTTTAACATAGTTCTGGGTATGGATGATGGATTTACTGAAAAGGGAAGACTCACTCTACATGTGTGGAACCCACAAACAGCCTTGAAGCCTGGATGGAATCAAAATGGAAAGATGGTAGAAGACCGCTACTTCCTGCCTGTACTGCCATGACCTGTTTCTCGTCTGCCATCTTCCCATCCCTGCTGTCCTGCCTCAGAGCCAGCTGATTACAGACAAAAGCCTCCACAGACTGTGAGCTAAGATAAATCTCTCCCCCTTTACCTTTGAGTATGTAGTATCTTGTCCCAGCAAGGAAAATATTAACTAAGACAATCATTTGCTCCACCTTATATATCATTGTTTGCATTACATTTCATATTTTGCTTTTCTCCCTTAATATCCTTTATTTGATACTGTTTAGATTCTTGAAAAGTTTTTACATTTTAATCATAATTGTAGAATGTATACAACACAATATTTGGTAGACTCTGTAGGTTATATAGAATTGACCTACAGATACAAATCCCCTAGCACTTTTTTCATTCACTTTAATTAGCCTGTACTGTTTAATTCTACATTTTTTTTAAACATTGTAAGTAAGAATCTACCTTCACCTTACTGATATATTTAAATGCTGTCCTGACTTTTATTACTTTTGTGTCCTTAGTGTAAGACATTAATACTGAATATTAGGTAATAATCCCACACATAGACTTTATTATTACTTATGTATTGAACTATAGAAAATAATTATGTGGCAATAGATATTGCATGGCATGAAAGCAGGTGCATATAAGCTTTGGTCAGTACTACCTGCCCAACATCTGTCACAGGACTTAAAATAATAAATGTCTAGAAAACTGCATATACTAAAACTGTACTCTAAGAAGCATGTACTATAGGAAACTTGGAGGGTAAATGCTCGTTACTTTTCCATTGATATAGAATAGCCTCTTATATAGCCTGTGTTAGATTTCTGTCACTGATGACAGATGAATGAAAAAACTAAGATGATCTACTTAGAGAAATGGAGCCTCTACCACTGGTTGGCTCCATTGATTTCGCCCTGGTGAGGTATCGCAGCACAGAAGAGCACAAGGTAGACCCCAGCTGCCCACTTCATGGGTAGGATGTAAAAGAGAAAGAACACGGGTCTCGCTCCCATCATTTCCTTAAGGCCAGAATGCCCTCCTTCCAGGCCCTCCCTCTTAAAGATTCACTGTCTCCCAATAGCAGAACACCAAACACCATGCCTTCTAGCCCATGGACCTCTGGAGGGCATTCAGAATCCACATGGCACCAGCCTGTAAGTGTAAATTAATTGTCAACTGATTGTACAGGACATATTGAAGCAATGCCTAACTATAAATCATAGTATGGCTATACTTGATGTTTTGAGTATGAAAGGAAGAGTAGAACCAACCACATTTCTCTTGAACAGTAAAAGTATGGAACAGATGAAGATCTAACCCGGTAATTATGCAAACAAGAGTTGCTGTGGTCATCACTTTCCTGGACATGCAGTAGGAGTGTCATGCAGGTTGCCTTCCCTACTCCTGTCTCTTACAGAACAGTGACTGGAGCCCAGCCCAGGACCAGTCAAGAAGCTGTAGGTCTAAAGAATACAAAAGAAGTGTGAAGAGTCAAGCACGCTTGCCGGTTTTGACTTTGCCCCTCTCAAGTCATTCATCTACTCATCGGGGGGCCAGCATCTCCTGGAATTCATGGTTTTGGATTCTTTTTGTCCAGTTCTTTGCTAGAGGGAAGAGAAAAAGATGATGGAGAATCATAGCCTGAAGCCTTTCCTCACCGCAGGAATGGAGGCTTGACTATGTGCAGAAAGGTAACCTAGAGTGGTAGGAGGAACTCTCGAGCTAACTGCAGCAGTACTGCCCTCCTGCCATCTCCTCCCTCAGCCCACAAGGTCATGCTCTGTCCCTGAATCCACCCCAGGAGTAAGGGTCAGCTGGACCAATCAAGGATTCATTTAAATATTTGAATTCCTGACAGCTCTCCCTCTCTTACTATTCCTTGAGATGAGAATATCATGGAGTCCGAGTAGGATGAGAGCAGCGTGTGTAGGAAAACAGATGTCTGACTTCATCAGGCTTGCTTCTGTGGGTGTCTGGGTGCATGTAATTGTACCTGTCAAGAAGCTTGAAAACTGCCTATTATTTGGAGCATGCGCCTCTGAACAACTACGATCAGCGAAGAATATCTGCTTTCCCAGAACGATAGAAGCAGTGACAATAGCTGAAAACCAACTCAACACCACACCGAATTCTTGCTAAGCTGTACCCAAATTGCTACATCTCAAATACAGTGATTAGAGATCTGCACAAAACTATTGTAAATTTTGGACATGACTACACTTGCTAGAAACAATTATAAACACAGGTTGTCAACAAGCAGAACAGAGATGACCCTTATCTTATTTCAACCCTTTTATTTTGCAGCACGAAAGAAAACCCTTGTATTCCAGCTGGAAAGAGGTCAGGTCAAACTTATAGTTAGTCAGTGAGAGAACTAATGTTATACCATGCATCCAAAGCCTTTTGCTCCTGCTGAGCTACTCTAAGCATGAGGGGTCTTTCTCATTCAAACACAGATTCAGAGGGACACAGTCAAAATGTTACATCTTGAAACATTAATGGAGGTATCATGGGACCCTTATGTATATGATTCATTATGATCTTCACTTAGTTTTCAGTTTTGTACCTCTAATGCAAGTCAGAGTCAGCTATTTTCTATTGTGGCAGAGAAAGCAAATTCTCTCTCTCTCTCATTCTCTCTCTGTCTCTGTCTATCTCTCTCTCTGTCTCTCTCTCCCACCCATCTCTCAGTCTCCTTGTCCATCAGGCTCTGTCTGTCTCTCTCCATCTGTTTCTCTCTCTCTCTCTCTCTCTCTTTCTCTCTCTCTCTCTCTCTCTCATTCACTCTTTGAAATTAATCCTCATTTTAATTTTCCAGGTCACTGAATATGTGTCTATAGTATAGTTTCCTGCTACTTCTTTTGATTAACACTTCCTCTGGTAGAATATTGTTTCTGTTTTCAGTGTATTTGTGAAATCCATTTGGAGAGGTTTGCTGTGACTTACTTATTGTGTAAGTGGCACGTATATGTGAAATTTTGAGATAAAGTCTATGATTGTACCTCAAAGAATACAAGATACCTCTTCTATTTAGCTTGGTTGAAGTAATAGCCATTGTTCATCAAATTGCACTCCCAGAGGGTGTAGAGTTCTAGGTGTCAGGTGATACACTTTTATGGTTTTAATTTGTATGTTCCTGATGTTCAATAGTATTGATCATGTTATAGGGTACCTACTGGTTGCTTGTGTGTTTTCTTTTAAGAAATGTCTGTTGAAGTTCTTTTGACTTACCACCAATCTTTTTAGAAATTCAGATAATTTGCTTTCTTGCTACTGAACAATGTGAACTCCATAAACATTTTTCTCTTAGCCCCATATTAGATATCAGAGTTTGTAAATATTTTTCTTAATTGGTACATTTTTCATTCATTCCATTGATTGTATCCTTTGTCATTCCAATGATTTTTAGTTTGATGCAATTTCTATTACCGTGCTTTTGCTTTTGTTCCCTGTCCTTTTGAAGTTATATCCAAAAACATCACCTGAACACTAGTCTTTATGAACTTCCAACTCCCTAAACCTCAACAGAACCCACCGAGAGAGCAAGCTAAGTTTATTGCACATTGCTATAAGGCAGAATACCACTTATAAGGTACATTTTAATTTTTAGAGAATGGCAAAACAACTTTCAAAGGATAAGAAATTTGTCTTTTTCAAAGACAAAAGAATTTCTCTTTCAATGGGGGAGCTGAGGGACAATCATGATCTATCAAATTAGGACTTTTGGAAACATAATGAGGTTTAGATGTTGAAAAAGAACCCTAAAGTCTGAATCTACAAAATGTGTGTAGGCACTTTTTATTTTTATTAAATGGTTGATAAAATGTTCAAAATTTGGAGAATTTCTTCTACTGAACAATCAGCTTATTTGCGTGGCTATCTCCTGCAATAATGAAAGCATGCTAAACAAAGATAGAAGTCCCATGGTATAGAGGTTGCAGTGTGCACATGTCGGGGTGGTGCTGATATTTTCTTACGTAGATGCGTGGGTGCACCCACAGAGGAAAGTTTGGGTTTCTTTTTGCATCAGCACTGATGGTATTGAATTTTTCATGCAACATTGCTCAAGCTTGAGACTCTCTTACACACTTATAGAATGCCCTAGGAGACCATGTCTTCTTGGTTCAGTCTGTACTGGGGAAGATTGACACTGTCTCTCTTGTCCCCAAATCTTAAGCTGTTCTAACTTTTTCCCTCACTTAGGCCAAGACTGGAGCAGACTGTATTATGGAGGAATCTTAATCAAATAGTTACTTGATGAGATTTTGATCGTAGTGGTATTAAGCATTTATTTCTTGTGCCTATGCATATTTATACATGCTCGAAAGATTTTAAAATAACATTATTATGAGGAACATTCTACCTCATGTGTACAAATTCCAGATGATGGAGAAAGACCTATTTCTGGGATTTATCCAGTCCTTTCATATGTATGGGGCACGGCTTAGCCCAGATTGCTTCACATTTATTGGTATACTATGATATTCTTGGCAATATGGCTTATTTCCTTGGGTCTCAGCAAACTCAATTTGACAATTTATTCCCTTCAAATGAACAGATATTGGTGGGCAGGATGATGCTTATGAAGAGCTTAAGTGATTACCATCTTATCATGAAGTTGATTTTAGAGACTGACAAGTTATTTCAGTGGAAATGGAATCAAGAATAAAAACAGTTGAAGAACTATGTTTTATTTAATTATATATTGAGAAAGGACAAAGTTTTGGGAGTAAGCACATGTAATGAAAAGGGCATACCACTTTTTACAGGATTCTAAAAAGTTATCTATCGTTTGATTTATTCAACTTTCAATATCAGTGGCTTGGAGCTGAAGGAACTATTGAATCCTGCTGTGTTGCAAAAATAAGAAAAAAGAAGCCAGCTTGAGCTTGTGTTTCAAAAAGCAAGACCATGAAATTGCTTGGAGCTTTGCCTATTATAAATTTGGTGTAGAAAAGTAGGTTGTATCTTTGGATATGGTCCACTATATTTACATTTAGAATGCTAGAAATGCAAGGAACTAAAAGTGAGATGTGTGTGTGTGTGTGTGTGTGTGTGTGTGTGTGTGTGTGTGTGTTTTAGAGGGCCAATAAGACTATGTTGTATAATGGAGAGATAGAGTTATATTAAATATATAGATTAAACATTAAGTGATGTAAAGAAAATTTAGGAATTATTTCAGCATTAGGAGGTACTTTCATTTTTAAAGCCTGTGTTTCACTAGTCATTCATGGAGAAGTGCCAGTCAGTTTGTATCAGCAGTAAAAATAGTTTCTCCCAGGTACCGAGTCCACAGTGGTGCTCAAGAGGCAGTCAGTCTGCGAAGGTGGCAGCCGTCTGTTTTGTTCCCACCTTATTGTGGGTACTATTGCCCACATCAAGAACTGAAATCTAATCTCCCCTTAAGTTGACGATATTTCACGACTTGCTGGATCCTACCTGGAAAATATAGTGCCAATACATCTGTAGCACGAGGTCATAAAAGGTTCATGACTTCTTCCTAGGTCTCTTCTAATGCTCAGTGTTGGGTCAGTGCTTTTTACAGTCCACTGCCCTGTGGTGAGAAATTCAAGTCACAAGAAAAGGCCACACCTTGATGTTCTGGTCATCAGGCCCACTCCTGCGTGCAGCCTGTAGCCAGCCATGACTGCCACTCTTTCCCAGAGTTGCCTCTTCATCCACCCCAAAGGCACCTCCGATATCTCTGGATGTCATCTGTCTTAAGTTTCACTGGATACAAATGAGAGCTAGCTGGGCCACAGCAACCCATAAAACGCTGAGACAAAATAATACATTGTTGCTTACAGTTGTACATCGTTGGGGATGGTTTTTACCTAGCAATAAATAACCAGGGAGCTTATTAATGCATTGTTTACACAAATTTTTGTCAGTTCACAGTAGGGAGATTCTAGACAATGAGAATGAAATGAGTAGACTCTGGAGACACAGGAAACTAAAAACATCAAAACTTGCTTTTTCTTGCCTTCCTGTTTCCTCAAATTGCCCTTTTTCATAATCTCAGATAACACTGTGCTCTGTGGTAGGCAGCAACCAACTCAGGCTTGGTAACCTCATGCATTCTTCCCACGATCCCAACTAACACTGGAATTCATATGGAAAATCAAAAGCTGCTTTCATCGCGATACTTTATTTTGGGCTCTTGTTTGTATTCTTCAAGGCATACTCATATTTTTTATTCTATATTTCTGTCAGTTGGTAAAATCAGTAAAGACACAGAGTAAGCTCTGCAGGTTGGCAATAACCTACCGTGACAGTGCTACTGGACCAATGCAAGTTCCAGGGACCTACAGGTTACTTTTCACCTAAGTGGAAGTGGTTTAAACAGAACTAAGCTCCCTCATTCCTTAGAGAGACTGGGAGGGTTATACAGGCAGAGGGAGAAAGACGTTCTACATATTTCAGGATTAAGATGAGAGTATAATCCCTGTTCTAGAATTTACTCATTGTGCATTGCCAAATGAATGCAATGACAGAGTTCAAAATGCATATTACAGGATCACAAGTAGCATGCCACTTTTCATCTCTGGAATACTATGTGGCTATTTGGAGCATATTGTGCACTCCAGTTTGGTAGTCTGTTAGAAATAGTGTGGGGTATGATTATATTATATATATATGTTCTCTCTAGGATAACACTTCTAATGCCCCCTCTGATAAGCATAAGAAAAAATAGCCTGTAATCCTTCCTTGCATCCTAGAAGGCTGAGCAGGATGATCTCAAAGTCAGGTCCAGTCTGGGTATGTTCAGACTGACCCGTCAGAAAACTGAAATGTATGTGAATCACATAGCTGTGTGTGAGACCCAGGTTCAACCCCAGTAAGGAAAAGAAGCACCTGCACACACCAACCTCTAGGGGGAGCTCAGAGTTTTCGCTGCCCAGATCGCACTGCAACCTTCCTTTCAGTCTTTCATCAGCTCTTCTGATGGCCAGCCAAGCCCTGCTCTCACCCGCATCTTAACGCTTTCCACTGTCACTATATATGCCGACTTGCTTGCCACGACGCACTTTTCTTTGAGGAAAAATCTATCCCCTTCCAACACAGCGAGACTGTACAGTGAGGCTTCCCTGCACTCTTCCTCTTCTGGGCAGTCAGTGCGCTCCCGCTGTGTGTGAGTACAGGGGGCTCTTCGCACCCAGGGTGCCCATTCAAGGATTCAACGCATGGTGGTCATTAGATATTGGAAAGAATGGTGTGTGCATCGATCATGTACAGACTCTTGGGTTATTCTTCTTAACCATATATTCTAACAAATATTGATATAGCATTGCCTTGGACTAAGTGTGGAAAGTACTCTTCAGATGATTTCACAAATATGGGAACATGTGCATAGCTTATGCGCGGTGTGGCACCATTTATATATGGAATTTCAGCACACATGGATTTTAGTATCTGAAGAAGATCCTAAAGAAAAAAATATATATATACATATTTCTGTATATGTGCTTACATACGAGTACATATACTCCATAAATGAGTCAATACCATCATACAATTTGTCCAGAAAAATGAATTTCTCTTTGTGTCAAAAGTGATACAAAGTTGTTACACATTAAATAAAATGCAGGCAGAAATTTAGCTTTCTGAAAAGCCACTTATTTTTAACTGAGATGCTTTTGAAACAATTAGAATTGTGGTTGGTAGGTGCTGAATAATTCAAGGGAACTTGCAAATGATTCATGTTCCTTCCACGCAGTCACTGCTTGGTCTACAAATACTTTGAAAAATGATGCGATCAGATGGATTTTTTATTTCTGACAAACATCCAAATATAATGTTTCTATAATTATCTTGAAATATTTTAGTGTTACTATCCAGAATCGTGTCAGAGTAATGGATTAGATTTACAACAAAGTTCCAAAACAGGAGTGATTTTTGGAGTGTATCTGACTGGCTATACTTAAAGAAAATAAGTACTTAGAAGCTCGTGTTTCTTTAGCTAGACTCAGTTTCCCTCAGGGAGCTGCGAGAAAAGATAGCATGACTGGATTCTGAATAGCTGGCCCTCTGCTGGGCAAAGGCAGTAATTTTTGCTGTTACTTATTTGGAATAAACAAAGTCTGAATTTTAACTTGTCCATTATTTATGTGATTTGAGAAAACCTCAGACTCAACAGTTTCCATAGACTTTTCAACAAATTATGTTATAACTTACCTTATTATCTTGGGGCCTATTGCACTTTAGTAAACGTTATAAATCTTCATTATATGAATTCTGTAAAACTTGTCTATAAAGCATTAACTATTATCAGAAGAAGAAAGAAACTTAAAGTCAGAAAAGCTAGGAAGCATATTTCTGATCACACAACTGAAGAATCAGGATTTGCTTCTAGGGTCTCAGATTCCAAATTCAATGACTTTGTTGTAGCTACATTTTTTTTCTAAATAATAATTTAACATGAGATGCTTTGATGCTCAAATATTTCTTTTTAAATTAATTAATTAGGTACAGGGCCTTGCTACACAGCTTCTACTCATAGTGATCCTCTTGTCTCAGCCTCCCCAATGCTGGGAATATAAGCATGTGCTGCCACGCCCAGTTTCAGCATGCTCACAATTCATTCGCTGGCAGGAAATGAGGTATCAGGGATCAAGCCTGGGTTCTTGTGCTTGCCAGGCAGGCTTAGACAGCCAAACTCTCTCCCCAGCCCCTTCACATATTTTAACAATAAGTTAACATTTACCTTTGGTTGGTATAGTTTATAGGATTTAGGGTCAAGAAATTGGACAAGTCATCTTAGACAGTATCTCTCTGACACTCTTAGTAGTTATTTTGCAGCTATGATTACTAGTGGCTAGGCATGTGTGCAAACTATGTGTTAGACTAGAGATTTTTGCACTGGATCTTAAAATCTTCCTCTTCAAGGCATAGGATAACAATAACATAGAGATGTTTGCAATGATATATGATGTTGGATATTACTGAGAATGGTTAGACTTAATTGTTAGCAAAATACTATTTGGTTAGGTTATAGGGAATTTAAACCAGATTTGTAGATTTTCCAAGAGCTGGGGTCAGCAGTGACTTACTTAACATCTGCAGTCACAAGGAGTTTCTTCCTGTTCATCCAACAAATGCTAGAGTAACCTAAATTGAAACCCTGGAACTAGAAACATGTATATAACCATACAATATTTAAAGAAACATTTTAAAACATAGCTTAGGTTGAAGGATTATCTATGAGCTGCAAGGAGAGAAAGGATCGATTATAGTGGGAGACACTCAAATCACAGAGGAGAAGTGACTGTAGCATAGTTGAGAGGGGCAGAGGTAGAAGGCAAAGGATCAGGTAGCTAGGAGAGGCAAAGGTCAGGGACCTGGGACGGTGGCTCCGTCTTTATTTGCTTCCTTTTCATGGTATATGTTTATGATGCACTAAAATTACATTCGTCTTGAGGAACTGGTATGAACACATATCACATTTCAGTCATTTTAACTGCCCCTTCCCTGCCCTGCCCTCCCCACTGCATGAAGGTGCAGGAAGTGTTGTGTTCAAGGCCCTTGGTGGGAAGAAGGGAAGCACTGCACAGCATGTCCTGCAATACCTATGGAAGCCCCAGGAGCAAGAATATTATGTGAGAGCTGCTTTTATGCCTGTAGGCATAGGTTTTTCCAGAGGAGTGAAATTTAGATCAGACTCTCCACACACAAAAGCATTAATCCTATATCTTATACATACATGAAAAGGGGGAAAAAATTGCTGGGTTTGTCAAGGAAATATTTTTTTCCATTCTTATATTCTTTGAATATAGGACAAAAATATTCTTATGAACCTCAGCAATCACTTAGATTGTGGTTCCAACTGAACATGATGGTTTGTAAATATTTGGAAAATAAAAAGAACACCAATTGTGGGTAAACAATAATTCTGAATTTTCTTATAAAAGTGAAACCAAAATCTCTGACAGAAAAATTTCTTAATCTCTCTTGAGAGGCTCTTCACAGACTGGAAAGAAAATGCAGATAGAGTTTAGCTCACAATAAAAACTTTAAAGTTCAAGTATCAAAAATAAGTTATTAGACTCAATTAACAGTAAGATACATCCTGAGACACTTGCGATAATAAAATGATCAAAATAGGAAGATTAAGTTTATAACACCAAAATATTTAAAAAGTAATTAAAATCCTATGAAAATACAGTCTCCATTAGAAATAATAAGTTGAGCTGTGAAAAGAAGCAAGTCAAATGTTTAGAAATAAAAAAATGAAGTCAATGAGATAAAAATCCAATCAACAATTTCAACAGCAAATTGAATGCACATGAAAGAATAGTGCCACAAGATAAACAAAGGAGCGATCAGCTAAAATATAGCCTGGTATGGGGCCTGCCGGGATGGCTCAGTGGTCTAAAGCGCCTGCTTGGAAAAGCTTGGGTGGCTTCAGGGACTGCGGTTCGATCCCCGGCACCACATGCTGTGCCGGCCCTGCCCTTGGGGTGGGCTGAGCCGGCCATAAAAATGATTGAATAAACAAAGATTCTGAAACAAGAAAAAAAAATAAATAAAATTAAAAAAAAATTAGATTAAAAAAAATAAATAAAATATAGCCTGGTAGCCTGGATGGGGAGAAATCTATAGCATTGGACCCCAAGAGCTCACATAATAGAAATTCCTCTCTCTCCCTCTCTCTCCCTCTCTTTCCCTCTCTGTCTCTCTAGTTTTTTTTTGTTGTTGTTTTGTTTTTTTGGACGGGACCAGGATTGAACTCAGGACCTTGCACTTGCCAGGCAAGCACTTATTCTAGTGAGCTATATCCCCAGCCCCCTTCCCCCCCACATAATAGAAATTCTTAAAGAAACACTACAGAAAGTGGGAGACACAACTTTTAAAGTAATGGAACTTCTGCTTGGTAGTGGTGGCTCAGGCTCTGGACTAAACTTCGTGCTCTCTACTCCTACATTTTTTCAAGAAAAGTAGGAGAAATAATTTTTCTGCAGGGTTGGTTGAAAGAGAACGTATGTTTTTTGTTGTTGTTGCTTGTCTTTTTGAGCCAGGGTCTCATTATGCAGGTCATGCTGACTTGAGCTCACTTTGTAGCCCAGGCAGCTCTCAAACTCCCAATGATCCTCCTTCCTCTGCCTCCTGAGGGCTAGGATTATAAGTGCCATCATGCCCAGCCAGAAAAGGTAATATGTTAGTAGTGAATGACTTGATATAACTCCTGGGTAAGAGAAAAACAGAGATAAGCTGGAAATTTAGTAAAACCATTGGGAATTTATTGATCTAAAAGACATAAGAGAGAGGCTGAGAGTAAAATTAATCTCTAGTTATGCACATTGAATACCCTTTATTCGACATCCTTGGGATTAGATGTGTTCAAATTTTGGGGTAAACTACATATGTGTAATGAGGATGAAGATGAAAATCCAATCTGACCTTGAAATTCATTTATGTTTCCCATATACTTCAGATGTGTGGCCTGAATGTAATTTCATTGGATACATCTAGTACATCTGTGTTTGACTGTGGCCTCTGATACGAGATAGGCTGTGAAAAGTTCTAGTTATGGCATCATGTAAGTCCTCAGAAGTTTCAAATTTTGCAATATATACATATTGCAAAATTTCTATGTCTTTGATATAGGATCTCACTACACAATTCAGTCTTGTGGTGATCCTCCTCTATTAGTCTCCATAGCTCTGGCATTACAGGCAAGTGCCACCACATCCAGTTTCACAGCCCACACAGCATGCAGTACCAGGAATTGAACTCAGGACCTTGCACTTGCAAGGCAGACACTTATGCTGCCAAGTTATATCCCCAGCCCTGGGTTTCTATTTTGTAGACTACAGACACTCAATATATATATATGTATATATATATATATATATATATATATATATATATATATATATGTATTCACATTTCTCAATATATATATATATATGTATTCACATTTCTATAATAACAACTACATTATTGTTCTTTAATCTTTTGAAGAGATTTAGGTAATAGAAAAATAACCTTGTATGTTACATGCAATTTGTATCTTAGCTCTCAACATAAATGCCCTTCACCAATTCCAGGGGTTTCACCAAATTAAAGAAAATTATGCCATTATTGAGCCATGGGCTTCTGTTGTGTTTCTGGGGTTGGTCTCTCACCAGTGGTCTCATTGATCCTCCCCCTCCAAGCGTCTTTGCTTACCTGGACTACACCTTGCCCAACGAGCTATTGAAACATTTTTCGGTCCACATGTTGTCTCATTTGTAACTCCGATTTTACTTATACTTGGCTGATCATGCTTGCTCTAAGCTCATTGATGTTCTTCTTACCTTTTGTATTCTCTTTTCTTCAGTATGTTTTGCATAGGTAGCCTCTCTTAATGTATTTTCAGGTTCATTAAGCTTTTATTTTGATAACCACCGCTATCCTTTGTGCCTTTTATGTGTCCTGTGTTTCTACTTACCTATTTGACTATATAGCATTAAATTTTATTATTTTAATATCAATGTCTGCTCATTCCAACATCTTCCTTGATTTTGTATCATGTTCAATGAACTGAATGTTTTCTTCTTTGTGATTTGTTCTTTTCCTGTAACCTTTTATTGAATCCAGATAGTATACCTACTGAATAAATAATTTTTATTTCTATAACTCTTCACCAGTTTTGTTCTGGGATGCTGTTATTTGAAAACACATTGATACTTTGGGTTTTACACTTATGATTTATTAGATATGTCTAGAGCTATATTCATCCTGGATTTAATTAGTTCACACTGCTGACAGAAAAACACAAAAGTCCTACAGATTAAGGATAGTTCAAGCCTGGATAATGAGCATGATTCATTTTCCACTCTGTGTGAGTCCTGGCCCCTCTTCCTGCCTGACCATCTCCTATGTCATATCTGCCTGTAACTGTGCTGGTCTGTGTTCTGTTCAACACCCTAAAAGCCCATAGTGCATCCCTTGGCATTCTCTGTCATGGAAATGCAAACCTTTGCTGTGTTCCTGGGTTGTGAACACTGTCTTTTCAATTCAGAAAGTATCCTAAGCTCCTTCTGGAGATTTACACTCAAGGAAGTATGTTGAAGCTTACCTTGTCAATATCTTCTTTCTCAGAAATAAGTTTTGCCATTTCTTACAAACTGTTGCTTCATATAATTTGCCTGTTTTTTCTTCCTTTAGGCAGGAGCCTGTATCTGAATCCTTCCGAAAAAGGATGGGATTACTGTGCACTCCATTTGAATTATCCTTTGGAAATGATCACTTGTGTGATCCAGTTCCCTCAAATAAGACCTGAAAAACACACTTGTACATGCTCCTTTAGGGAGCACGTTAAGGATTTTGGTACAAAATGATTTCCATTTCCAAGAGGCAGCTCACTGGATTATAAGGCACCTGCATAACTTAGGTAGCATGCATACTGACAGACTCTTTTTTGAGCAGCTGTAGAAATTTCCCTTCACAAAATAGTCCATAACATTTCTCATTTTCTCATTCTATGTGTGAAAATTAGCATCATCCAAAATTTCTCATTGTTGCCACTGCTTTGGGAACAGACTCTCATTGTTTTAGTTGGAATATTTGGAATGCATTCTCCTTATTACTTTTGTGGCCATTTTGGAATTCATATCTTTACCAATTTAAACAAATTTCACCATTAACTTTTATATGTTCATATTTTCATAAATTCTAGAAATTCTTCAACTATTATGTTCTAAGATACATTTTGTTCATATATTTTTGCTTTTGTAAATTTAGTGTTACTCATTTTGATGACTTTTTGCTAATTTTCATATTGTCCAATTTTTCCTTTATGTTTTCTATTTAACCAATGTTTTGATCTTCGTCTTTCTCTGAGATCTATGTTTTCCAGATAACTAACTTTTAACTTTTTCTTTTGTTTAACTTGCCTATTGATTTATTTTTAATCCATTTTAAATGCCTAATGATTTTCTTTCTAAAATTGTACTGCGTGATTTAAAAATATGTTGCTGCTTCTTTTACATTTTGCCTTTGTTATTACAAGTAAACTTTCTTTTATTATTTTCATTAACATATTTATATTACTTTGAAATAACGAGCTAGTTAATTTTTCTTCTAGGGCTTGATGTCCAGATTGTTATATTTGTGAACTATGATCTTTGTCTTAGAAATTCTTTCCCTCCTAGTACAGACATAATAACGGGATAGCTTGTGGTTGGGCTATGTGTTCTAGTGTTGTACTTTGGTTGCAGATGACCCCTCAGAGAACAACGGTTGCCTCTGCCTCTGCTAGGATCTGTAGTTTTTATACATTTGAACACATGTTTGTGCCAATTTATTACCTTTAATTTTATACCTGGTAGGCATTGTAACTTCTGACGGTAATGTTAGGACCTGGTATATCCTACTATCTGATGTGCCTGCCGGGTTGCTGTCCTCGCAGGACTCCAGTTGCATGGCACATCATTGTTTCTTCACCTTGCTACTTTCCATTTTAGTGTTGCACTTTTTGCTTCATAGAGAACATGACCTTTCATGGTGGCAAAATTTATGCAAGAAACTCAGTTTCAATTTTCTGCTGCCATGGCCAGAGGCATTATGATTTGTCTTGGTAAGGGCAGCAAAAGTCACATCAAAGCACTTTAAATCCATTATCTAGTGTAGTATTTCTTCTCTTAGAACAGTAACTATTGTGACTTTGAATTTTCTCCATGAGAGGATAACAAAGCATTCCAGGATTTCTTCAGCCATCAAAGAGACAAATTAAACTGAGAAATGTTATGTCACATTATAAGTAAATCAAATGTTAATGTGAACTAGAAGCACTGAACTGTGACTTATAAGGACACAAATCTATAAATACAAAATCAATTCTCAAAGGCATGAAAAAATATTTATGTAAAAATTATCTTTCCTATAAGTAAGTTCTTTCCAACTATTATTTCATTTATTTTTATTTTTTTTAATGTGCAGAATCTCACCATACAGCTCAGATGTGTAGTAATCCTCCTGATTTCTGCCTCCCTCATACTGGAATAACAGGCTTGTGCCACCAGGCCCGGACTCCATCTTTGGCTCAGTGGGGCCTGAAGCAAGGATCAAACCTTGGCCCCTGGGCTTACCTAAGCAAGTGCTTAGTCTGCTGAGCAATACCTCCAATCCTTCAAGCTATTATTTTAAATCATTCTTAAAAATTCTCAAAATTTTTTTCAGGTTCTTATCTCCATGCCATAAGTTGAGAAATTAAGTTTAAGTTAGTTATCATTTACATAGAAAGTCATACAAATGATGAATAGTTAGATTATGAGGATTATGAGACTATTGAGGTTAATCACTTCTCATGTGGCTCACTTATTTTATGTGCATAAAAATTACCAATGTGTTTTTTTCCAAAATATGTATTTTTAGGTCCTAATATTTGACATTATAGTTCTGAGTTTCCTGGACAGGACTCAGAATGCATATGACTTTACAAATATCTAATATAACCAGACAAGTATATGATATTAAGAGATGCTTTACTACGCTGGGAAAAAACAATATTGAAATTAAAAAGTTAAAGAATATGACAAATTATATATTAATCTCTAAAAAGAAAACAATTACAAATTCTCAGTGAAGCTATTATGATCAAGAAGTGTCTATAGCAGCACAATTTGTGATAGCTAAATCCTGGAAACAACCAAAATGCCCATCATCTGAAGAATAGTGGAAAAAGATATGGTATTTTCATAAAATGGAATATTACTCAGCTGTAAGGAATGATAAACTATAAGACTTCATATATAAATGGAGGTATCTTGAATGTATACTCATAAGTGAAATAAACCAGACCTAAATATGCAAATATCATATAGTCTCCCTAGTGTAAAGACTCAACAGAAGAAATAAATAAATAAATTTTGGGTGACACCAGGGATCAACCTCAGGACTTTGCATTTTCTGCATTCTCAACCCCTATAATTTTTTTTTAGAAGAGTGACTTAAATATAAAATGCACTTGAAAGAGTTAAAAAAAGTAATGTTTATTAAAAATGTTAATGTTTAATTATTTGATCAGTCTTACATACCTATGTCTATTAATCTATGCTGATTTGATGATGAAAATATGTAATGTAACCTTTGTGAAATTTCTCTTGTTTTGAAATTCTGTACTATATATACTCTTACTTGTTACTGTTTTTTTTCTATTTTTGTTTCTGCTAATTTTACTCTTTAAAATAAAAAAGAGGGAAAAGCAAAGAGGTAGAAGGGAAAGGGCATGCAGCAGGAAGGGAATAAGGTGTTGGGAAGAATATGACATAGGAGAAAGACTTGGGCCCTTGTGGGATAAAGCAATAGTGACAACTCCTAGACTCACTAATACTTAAATACAGAACATCGCGAATCAAAAAAAAAAAGTCAATTTCAATTTCAGAAAATAATGAAATAACCACAACAAAACACCAACAACTGGTATTTGAAAGGACCCCAGTACTTCTGTTGCTGACTCCCATCATTTTTAGGGTCAGTGTCACATACAGACCACAGAATATTATTCTCACTATGCAAATAAAGAGACTGTCCCAACTTTCTAAGAATTTGATCTTTTAGTCAGAGACTGTTAACTACAGAATTAGAGTATCTTTGTTAATATATTTTAATTGCAACTGTTGATTGTTATGGGATCCTGAAAAATGACTCATAAGATGTTCAGGCTCTTAGAGCCTGGGAATGTTATCCTATATGACAAAGAAGTGTGTCTTGGTTACTCTTCTTTCATTTCTGGGACAAATAGCCAACACCCAAAATGAAGGAAGGAAAAGTTTATTTAGCTCACAGTTACTGGAGGTTTCAGTCCATATTTGGCCAGCTCGAAGGCTGAGTGGCACATGGCAGAGAGCAACAGTTCATGACAGCGGAACAGCAACATTGGTGACAGAAGCAACGGAACAACCAGGGGATCAGAGAGCAACAGCGCTACTCTGTCTCTTTGTCCCGCTTTAAATTACATCAGGCTCTCTGCCTTGGCCTATCTACCTCAGGCCACACCTATAATTCCCAGAAGTACTCAGACTGATAATCTCTAAAACACATAATCCCAGTGGATCATGGATAAAGTCTCAAACTCTAGAAGTCCCCACCCCATGATTGCATGAGGCTTTGGAGGGAGGGGGACAACTAGACATAAACCATAACAAGGTGATACACATGAAATTAAATTGAGGTTGCAAGGGTAGCACAATTATCCTGCACTGTCTGAGTGGGGCTTAAATGTTATTGTAGTTATCCTTCCAAATGGGAGTTATAGTTGGGCTCCAAATGACATGCCTACAGTTCAGGCACTTAAGGAAGCTGAGGCTGAAGAATAGCAACTTCGAATCCCAATGGGCAATTTAGTAAGAACTTATCTCAAAAATCAAAAAAAGTAAAAGTTCTGGGGCAGTACTTATTAAGAGAGCATCTCTCAGTTCAATTTCTGAAATTGCAAAAAAAATACAATTAGAAAAGAGAGATAGGATAAATTTTGGTGTGGAGGAAGATCGGGGGATGATGTGAGGGCAGAGACAGGTGGATGTACCTCCATGATTTGAAGCTATAAGTGAGCATGAAGGACTAAGAAGAGTGAAGCACCAGAAACTAGGAAGGAAAGGAAAAGTGTTCTCTTTGAGGCCTCCAGGAGGAGCACTCAGCTGCAGATCAAGGTGCTCATCTTGACTCTTCTGACCTCTAGAACTGTAAGACACAGTTGTGTTGCTTGAAGTCATTGTATTTCTGATGGTGACAATAAGACAATAATGCTTAGCAAAAACAGTGTGAAGAAACTTTCCTATATGTTGGAATAACATTGATCAGGGGCAAAATTGAAGTAGCTTTTGAAAAGTGACCTAGATATGTAATGAGATTTAGTCAGATGTGTGATAGTGTTACTTTTAAAATCCACTTAAAAAATTTAACTTTAATCAATATTTTATATGGTGTTTATTGTCATGGAATTTCAAAGAAAAATCTATACTTTGCATGAAAAAAAAATCTGAGAGCATAGATAAGACAAAATTAAAAGAAGTCCAAACCGAGTTGGAGAGGGAGAAAGGGAAATATTACTTACATTCTCAAATATGAAAATATCAACTAAACATCAAATAATCTTTATGAAATGCTCTGAAATCTTACAGTTCTGTGACAAGGCCAGTATATCTTTCTCAAAGAGACTAGGTTTAGCCAGACCAACAGCAACTTCAAATACACATATAGTGTACATATATATTTTAGCTTCTGATAAGTGTAACATTTAAAATAAAAGAGAAATTATGGATTATTCAGTACATTATGCAGAGACAATTGCCTATCTCTAGAGATAAATTATAGATTTCATTCCCAAATGAATTTCAGAGAGATTAAAGTGAAATAGAAATATAGATAATAAATAAATAAAACTTTCTACGAATCTCAGGCAGAAATGACATTATGCTCAATATATTTGACAGCCAACACTTGAAAGCATTTGTACCTTACAACTCCACAAAAATAAATAAAAGTAGAAGAAATAGAGAAACAAAAAGATATTTGAAATTTTGGTAGTAAATCACAGTTACTTTTTACTATACAAGAACAATTCTCATCTATTGACAATATACATACTGAAAAATTAAACAAAATGGACAAAGGACAAAAGCAGATCATTCAGCAAAAGTAGACAGACGGTCATTAGACTTTAAGAAAAAAAATCAATCTTATTTTTTAATAAAAATGCAAATTTAAACAGTATAGTTCCATTTTCCCTCCCCAACTGGTAAAGATGGAGGAGGGAAGTTTAACATCCAGTGCAGCAGTGAATTCATATTAGCTCACAATAAGAACAGAGCAAAAGCCAACCCTGGAAATTATATTTCAAGAAATATTTGCTTTTCTTTCCTAGCTATGCAGTTCATTCATGTTTGGTCAGCACCTGGTGGGCAATTTCTCCTTTCTAGGCAGTGTGATAGAAGAGTTTCAAGGACCCTTGTGAATACTTGTCTACCTGTGGATGGAGGGTGGAGGAATTATTTTACAACCCAGGATGACAGCTTCTCAGAGCCAATGGATACAGAGAAGCCAAAACACAAGCCTGGAAAACAGTGGACAAAGGGGGAAGGTGCCGGAGCAGAACTGTGAGAACCTTCAGGCCATAGAGGAACTCACTGTTTATGAAAGATGCCTGGGAGGAGAGGGCTTTCCAGGAAGGAGGGAGGAAGAACTGAGAAGTGAGGCTTGTGGAGGGAACTAGGTGTGTGAGTTCAGTGTAACATGACTGCAGCCCTTTGACTGCCTTGAGAAATCCTAGTCAGCATTTCCCGCTAAGCTTCCCTGGCTGGCACAAAGGGACAGAACTACCCGAGTGGTAGGTGGAACTTTACGATATATCACGAATGGCTGAGTCGTATACTAGAGCTTGAAATAAAGCATGTATATTCCAGCTTGGATGAAATCACATTTTTTCCTATTTTAGAAGTCCCTGTCTTTAGACTTGAAGGGGAGGGATCCATCTGGTCTTGCTGCCATTCAGCTTATGCTTGTTTAAAATCCCCAATAAATTGCATGGCACAGTCCAGATCTGCCTGACTCTTGTGTTCAATTTCCTAACACCATGGGGGCAATTCTTATATCGTGGTATTAAACTGTTGTAGCACAGCAATTGCAAGCAGATCATGGGGACAAAGCTTAGATTTTCAGGCAGGATGTCGAATGCTAATCATGGGGAGTTTGGGAGTGTCATAGAGTTCTTATGAAGTTTAAGAGTTTGGTCTTGCATTCTGTAAACCCTGGAATCCTTCTCAACATTTTCAGCAGAACAGTGATAAGATCACCCACTGTAAAGATAAGAGTCAAAAATGAGATGAGTTTTCTGCAAAGAAGAATCAAAAATAACCAGAGAAATCTTGTGTTCCTTGGCAAACATGTGTCTTTCCATTTGTTTACTCATTAATTATTTCCTAAATGGGAATTGTGAGCTCTCACTGAATATACCAGCCAGTGAGTAGGAATCCTAGGGAGATGTCATGCAGGCACAGCCGGGTTAAACTTAGAACTAGAGGGGGAAGCAGGTAAGTGAACAGATTGCAATAGAAGCTGATATGCAATATAACAGATGTACCTGGATATAAAGGAGGTGTCAGGCAGGGCTTTTAGAAAGTGTGAGACATAGCTACTACATATTTTTTTTTTGTTACGGTGGATCCATGTATAAAGAAGAGTGTACACTAGGAAAAGATCTATATTTATTTTTTTCTGTGACTTTACCAACATATGTGGATCTCAACTCATATCAACAGAGGATAAAAGAGATCCTCTTCTCCAACATCAGATGTCCTGTTGTCTTAAGGCGTTGGCCATTTCTGCTAAGGTACAACTGGCTAAAGATTTGGAACTTTCTGTGGAATTAAATGGTCTTGATCGATTTTGTCCATTATCTCATTGGGAGCAATTCTAGCCTTAAGCTTTGACTATCACCCAAGGTGCATTTTAATCAATGGCTGAAATTCTGACTTATCTGCCAAATAGTGGGGTAAAAGAAAACAAAGTAGGGAAGGAGAAAAATAATTGTGAATTAAAAGAGAGGGAGGAGAGGGGGAGAGAATGTAGGACAAAGGGAGGGAGGGAGGGAGGGAGAGGGTAAGCGAGGGAGAGACAGAGAAAGGAGAGAGAGAAAGAGAGAGGCAGAGACAGAGACAGAGACAGCGATGGAGACAAAGGGACAGAGAATAAAGAAGACCAGGACTCTTCTGTGAACAACTATATGAGGTTTTTACTTTCTGTTTTGTTCCCCAGTGATGGTTAAATTAGTATAATTCAGCTTCTGAATAGGACCTTAGTCCTAGGATTTGCCAAAGCTGATAAAAATACTGAGAAGGTCTGGTGGTATAGCTCAGTGGATTAAGCACTTGTTTAGGGAAGCACAGGGCCAAGGTTTAATCCCTGGCACTGCATGCTGAGCCAGCCCCATTCTCAGGCGTGCTAAGCCAGTCATGGAGTCCAGGCATGGTCGTGTATCCCTGTAACCCCAGCACTTGGCAAACAGAAAACAGGAGGATCATGATGTGTCTGAGCTCCATAATGAGACTCTGCACACACACACACACATACACACACACACACACACACACACACACA